>CM050431.1:19242909-19546470 GCA_027564155.1 Gymnocypris eckloni scoliostomus
TTATTCAAGAATCAGACTAAACTGGTTGTTATATGTAAGACTACACTTGCAGAATTTTCGATTTTGTTTATAATTAAGAATTAGATTACAACAATTATATATTCAAGAAATAGACTACACTGGACAAGCTGCATGCTTTGAATCATTTTTCTAATGCATTGGTCGGTCATTCAAGAAGCATACAGGTTTCATTCAAGACTATTCAAGAAGATTTACTAAAATGAACTGGATCGTAGAAGTGATTAATTCAGGAATCAGACCACACTGGGCATGTTGCATGTTTTTGATTCGCTAAAAAGAACCGGCTCATACGAGTCTTTAAGCCAGGAATCTGACTACTCTGAACGCTGTACAGTACATTCAGTAGCAGTGTCGTGGAATTACTGAATATCAGGTGTTTTAGTAAAGTTTTCCATCCGCATCAGCTGAAGGATGAACGTTCGAGAAGCAATAACAGAACCAAATGTCATAAAAATCATTCTGCCAGTACCACACTTATTGAACTCGAGTACATTAGACTAGACTCATACACAAAAATCCATCTAATAGATATGAGATTCATCAGGAAAATGCACTCGGGTTCGAGTAAGGAGCGATTGGGTCCAGAAGACTCATATACTGCACCTTCTCATAAGGGATCTGCAGCAGCTCAAGCACCACTGAATGAGCTCCCATGTTCCTCAACAGCCTCTGCTGCTGTTTCTTACTCTTCTTCCCTGATGGTCCTTCCTGTACACAAAGATTGCTGAGACGCAGGAGGATCTAGAGATACAAAGACAGACAGACGATGAGCTGAAGTGCAGTCAATGAAGTGAATGAACAGTGTTTATTAAAGCAGATCAGTCTGCAATAGCTTTTACACGTGGTGCTCATGCCATTTCTCCTCCAGATGTACACTTCAGGGCTGTTTAATTAGATCTTCTTTAGTTAAAGTGGCTACATAATCAGCTTTTATCAGTGCTTAGATGCATTAACTACTGTATACATAAGACCCTACCTAATAATGCTGAATGTTCACATGTAAACTGTGTGAATGAAACTTTACCTCCTTCACGTCTCTGTAATTGTCACTTTCATTTCCATCTGTCTTTTTTTTGCCCGAACCAGATTCCTTCTACATAAAGAGCAGACAAAGGCTAAATAAAGCAACTGTTAATGTTCATTTCATTCAAATAATAATGGCTATTATGTGCAAAAGTCTGCCGCAGAAAAAAAAGGTAATTGTGAAAAAATAGAAAAGTGCGCCATACAAGACAAGAATGTTTCAATTACAAGAAAAAGGGTAAAAATGACCCATTTCATTATTTTATTTTTTTTGCTTTGATACAGTATATGGAGCCAACAAAGCTTTTTGTTAAAAATTCAGCTTAATTGTACAACCGACACAAAAAAAAGTGAGTAAAAAAGGTAATAATGATGCAATGTAAACATCATAAAGCATATTAATACATATGGTTCTATACACAATACTGTAGGCCAGCCACCACTCTTAAATATGTAATTGTGGGTCTCTGGCTTCAATAATAAATGCTGCCACCTTCTTTTTGTGGTCAGACTCTGAAGGGGGTCCGTCTCCTGCATCCATGCCTTCATCACCCTGTCGCTTGTACACCCAGAGCTCAGATTTTTCCACATTAGATCGCAGCTGGTCAAGGTCTGATTTGATCTGTTTGTAGTTGTCAACATCCTGACTAGTCACTAGAAGCTGAACCTATAGGGAAAAAAGGGGAGGGGTGCATGAAGAATTAAAATACAAACACATTTATGCTTTAAAACATCAACAGAAAGAAAGAGACTAAAAACAATACCATTCATTAAAATAGCCATGCCATCGTGTTACATACCTGTTTGAAAGCCATGAGCACTTCTTGTCTCTGGCTGAAGTGTCTGAAGAGCAAATGTAGCGCTCCAGACACAAGCGGTGGATAGTCGTGCATAGTGAGATGGAGCAGCACCCTCAAAAATGTTCTTCCACCATGGTCATCAATATCCAGAGGTGTGTTCTCCTCACTGAGTAAAGAAAAATCTACAGTTACACACTTACGCTCTCTTACAAAACACCTTCTTATTCAAGAAATGAATCATTACCTTCCACCAAAAATTCCTTCGGCTTGTTCTTCAATGTTCTCAAAGTTCAGAGCTGTGAAACACAGGAAAAACTCACATCATCTGTAGAGTAACTTGTGGGTGATAGTGATCGGGACATACTGCGTACCTGGGATACAGTTGGGCCCGTCTGCATTCGCAGCTGGCACTGCATCCGTTTGCGTGTTGCTCTCGTCAAACTCACGTTTGAAGATGCAGAGCAAGCAGGAGATCCTGTAGTCCAGTCGTACATTCAGTATAAACTGAACAACAAAAAACACAAGGTTCAGTTTTGTACCAGATTTTAACCCTATTTTTACCTGCATTCAACATTTTGAAGCTAACTGTTTGGTTGAAATGATGGTTCCTCAGATATGATATATACAATTAATTTATAGTACATTTTAACAATATTTTCCATTCTATGTTTTCTTATTAAATGATGGGTTTTAATCACCTGTAGGATTTCTATGATCTTCAGTTTGGTGTCCATCACCAGAATGTCTTCCTTCTCTGGTTCTGTCTGGGTCTTCACCACATCACCATCAGGGGTGTCGTGGGGGTTGTGGGTAAGAATCCACCTCCTCTTAAGACCACCTGGGTCATCAGCTCCCCAACGCCATGGATGGATTTCATTACATTGCTACCTGTGAGTAACATTTCCAACAAACTCTTAAAACTTCTCTAATGAATCACATCTGCTTGTGCAAGCTTTGAAAATCATTCACAGGACCAACAAAGACTCAAACTGCTATTAAAATTATTTACTTTTGGACTCATCTCCTTTTTCCATTTTGTTGACAGGATAGATGATGCTGACATGAACGCAGTCCAAAATGGCCAACAAGATCTTAGTCAAACGCAACAAGTCACTGAAGTTGTAAAAGCCAAAGTAAATAAGGTTTCTTGCCAAGTTCACAACCTTAAAAACACAAAAAGCAACACAAGAGTTAGTCACATCCAGTAACAAACCCACACTCCTCACACTTGCACATGCAGGATGGGTGACTCACCTCAAAAGTCAGTTTGTTTTTCTCTTTATCAGAGAAAGGAATATTCTGACAGACCACATCTCTGAGGTAGTTCTCCACAAAGTCCATAGTTAGCGCAAAGCGCTCCTTTATCTCATCTCTACTGGTTCCGTCATTATCATAGCTAAAACCAAAATACAACATTGAATGCACTTGGTTGAGACAACAACAGAAAACTAATACTGAAATGCTGTTTAAAAAACACTTCAACATACTCATCGATGGCGATTTTGGATGGGATCTCGGACCACAGCCTGGCGTATTTCACAGGCATGACCTGTTCCTGCGGGTCACGGTCTACATGCATGTGAAGCATCAGCCGGCAGAACGAGGCACGGAGGTCGTAGGGCAGGTCTTCATCCGACATGCAGCGCAGGATCAGATCTACATCCAGCTGGCCTGATATCTTCTCTATGGCCAAGTACTGGCGGTCCAAACACATACGTGCAAACAGGTTCAGCTGGTATCTGAGAAAAACAATGAACCAGGAGAGTACTGATGTTTTGATTATTATTATTTTTTAACTTGAAAGCATTTTGGGGTTTTGCCCTGATAAGCTTTGACCCTTGGTTTATTTCCTGTTGGCTGACCTGTAGTAGCTAATGATCTCCTGGTCCTCTTTCTGGCCTTCTTTAGCATCCTGTGCCTGCTCTCTGATGCTCTTACTTTTGATCTCCTTAACGCTGTCCTTCCAAAACAACCACACCTCCTCCTCATCCTCCACTGACTCCACTGGACCCTCTCCAGACTCCACCTCAAACCGAGACAACACCAGCCTGGGTCGAGAGACAAACATATAGAATTGAAATGGAACTGGCAACAAACAACTCAGAATTCAAATCTAGAATGGCAAAGATTTTGTACAAGTGTTAGTGTTGATTTTAATCATTTTTTTCTTTGAAACAAATGTATCACGTGAAGCCAATTACATGATCTTAGCCTAATAGAAAGAGACAGATAATGCCCATCACTGCCTTTAAATTACTTCAAGTAGTTCACTCGCATTCAGAGCATTCCTTAGTACTTCTCAAATGTGTGACCGTGTGTAATACAGCTAAGTGAATGAAAACATCCTGCAAAGTTTTCAATCTGAAAGTGCACCGTGTATAAAGTTATTGTCTCTCAAAAGAAAGAGTCGATTCTGAATCATTGAAACGAGTCGTTAAAAAAAAAAAATTCCAAGCCGTTTCATGTTGACATCAACATGAAATATTAGCATATTGCCCGCCCACTTGTTGCACGAGCAGAGCACTGGGAAAAACTTGATTTTCGTGTTGGTCTGAAATGAAAATGCTATTTCATTATTTGCCACTAGGTGCGCTTTAAAATCGCTGTTTCCCTGGTAACGGCTGTACACAAAGCAGCACTGCTCTCACAAACACTTCTTTAAATAAAATCAACCAATCAGACCAAACACGCAGATTAGCCTCACGCAAAGGAAGGGTTTGGAAAAATGAATCGTTGAATGAATCGTTTGGGAGTCGTTGAGCAAACACGGTAAAAATAAATGCATATTATAAGACAATGAAAGTGTTTTTTGACCTTGCGTGCATGTTAACCTGTGGTTGGGGACTCCAAAACCAAAATATGAACCTTTCATTACCCATAATAGGTGCACTTTAATATTAATTAATAGGGTTCAAATGTTTAGGGTCAGTCATTTTTATTATTTTTAAAGTAATTAATACTTTTATTTAGCAGGATGCAGTACATTGATCAAACGTGACATTAAAGAATTATATAATGTTAAAAATAATTTTTTTTTAAATAAATGCAGTTTTTTTACTTTCCCAACTGTTTTCAACACAGATCATAATAAGAAATGTTTATCGAGGTGAAAATCAGCATATTAGAATGATTAGTAAAGGATCATGTGACACTGAAGACTGGAGTTATGATGCAGAAAATTCAGCATTGCCTCACAGGAATAAATGACATTATAAAATATATTCAAATAGAACACCGTTATTTTAAATTGTAATATTATTTCACAACATTACGGTATTTTTGGTCAAATTAAATAGAGTGCTGGTGAGATTAAGAGATTTAAAGCATTAAATAAAAATATCAATCTCAACATTTTGAAAAGTTGTTTAAACTGCAATTATATGAGATAACACTAATGAACTAATTAAAAACTAATCTTGGCATCTAATAATTCACTACATGGTTTTCATAAATGTCTCACTTGGTCTCTATGAGGATGTCAGCATTGGCAGGGTTCAGCACCGCGTTACAGATCAGCTCCTGGGTCACTGGGATGGACTTGTTCATTGACACACACAGATCAGACAGGTAGTCCAGAAACCTAAACACAAACAGCATATGGAAATATGTCAGACTTCTATCTATCTTTCTGGGCACTTGCATAAGCAAACACGTTTAAGCATAGCTCTCAAACTTTTAGACAGAGAAGCCCTTTTGTCTTTGCAGTACACTCTCTCCCACCTTGGTTCACGGTTTTTCCTCACAAGGCTGACAAACGTGTCAATTTCTGCCGCCGTGATGTGCTTCTCCAAGAGTTTGCGGTTGTTGTGGAGGAGAGCCGTTATTGTATCCTCAGCCAGCACGTCGTAGCCGATCTGTTTCTGCATGAAGCGGAACTGCTTGGCGATGTATTCCTGGACAGAGGGCACAAAGAGACAAAGTGAATACTTCTGATCGTTCACCTGTTCTCTTTGTGAGTCTGTTTTGCTTTAAAAACACATTTAATGAGGATAAAGGATGAACCCATTAACTGAAATAACTCAAATTAAAAACTCAGCTAAAAGCAACAATTCTCATTTTTGTTTAGTTTGAATTGAAGCACTAAAATAACTAAAACCTAATAAATACTATATATTTTTTTAAGTCCAAACAAAAATAAAAACAGACAGAAACACAAAATCATTAAAAATAAAATGCAAATATAAAACCTAAAATCTAACTCAAAATATTTAGACACAAAAATATATCACTGATACGTAAATAACTGATAATATCTAATTAAAATATTTAAATCCCAACTTATTTATATCCAATCCCTTTGTTATTATAAGTAAATAAATATACAAATAAATGAAACAGAGTAAATGATTCCATAAAACAAGCACTTTGTGGCTATATTCTCAGCTAATGTCCTCTGAAGATGTCTGCATCAACATTTCTATGAAAGACTGGGTTTACAAATATTATAACACTTGAGCTTTGATTCTAATTTAATTTCACCATATAAAGAATGCAAATAACGTTTGTGAAATCCCATTTGATTTCATTCATACAGTAAATTAGTTATCCATAAAGAATGTCTATCTGCATTTAATGAGAAGTTTTAGCTCTGGTAAAGACTTTGTGACTCTGTGTGTGTGTGTGTGTGTGTGTGTGTGTGTGTGTGTGTGTGTGTGTGTGTGTGTGTGTGTGTGTGTGTGTGTGTGTGTGTGTGTGTGTGTGTGTGTGTGTGGCCACTTCCTTTGACGAACAGAAGAAATAAATTAATAAACTATGTTAAATACAATTAAATGCATGCAATATATTTAATTACATTGAATAATATGTCAACATCTACAAGTACCTGATACTTAATTTTGAAAGTTCAAAGTTAGATGGCATTATAGTTTTTAGAATGTTTAAGACTTTCGAAAGTATGCACTAGACATGTGTAATGATGAAACCACAGGAAATCACACTCATGCCTGCAGACACAGACAACATCTTAAAGTTATTAATATATCAGAGAATCAAAATGAAGTCAGGCTGAATTGAATCATATCAGCATGGCTTTAGAGAACAAACAAATCAACAGGGAAAGCACTGGGACCTCAGGTCCTGCATTCACAATCATTTTGAAATGTTCGTTAAATATCATCTAAATCATTGTATGAGGTCTCCTGCAGACTCACCTGGTTCTTCCTGTAGTCCTGCTGTGAATGGCGCAGCACACGGTAGCACAGTCTGCAGATGTGCCTGAAGGGTGCGTGTCTCTGGTCACTCAGCTCCTCCAGACGCAACATGGGACCATCGCCGCTGTCTGTGAATGGGGCCTGAAGCAGCTTAAAGATCTATTCGATGGAGGAAGAATGGAGACTGGAATGAATTATACATCTGATGTATATACACTCCTAAAAATAAAGGCTCCTTATTTGCATTGATGAAGAAAGTTCTGAAGTTTTCCACTGCACAAAAGGTTCTCTATAGTAAAAAAAAATAAAAAAATATATGTTCTTCAGATTATTTTAATATTTATTACAATAAGAAAGGTTCTTTAGAGATCCAACAATCGTTGTTCTATGGCATAGTTGCAAAAAAAAATCTTTTCAAAACTGTATACCATTCAAATATGGTCTCTGGAACCAACCATCCTGACCAAAACGTTAATAGGTTTAAGTTTGCAGTTACATAATGAAATACTTTTTATGAGTTTCTGATGTTTATCTCAAGATGGTTGCAGATGGAAGATTGCAGATTTTACTCATTTAATCTTTTAAATGTTATTCTAAACCAGGGATGTGTAAGACTAGTCGAAATTGGAAATACTAGTTGAATATTGGAAATTTAGTTAAATTTTATTTTTAAATAATACATTATTTGGAGCCAAAAACAAAGTAATTTCTCCTCAAATGCATGAATTTTAATTCTTTGTGCCTCTTGCTTACAATAAAGGTTTAAAGCAGGAAACATTATGAATGAAAGGGAACTGACTTTCTTTGAAATTATTCATGTTATCTCAATATAAATGGTGTTTATTAGTGCAGCGTTTACAAGGGTAACCATGGTGTTTGCTGTATTTCTGCTTGTTCAATAGCGCCACCTGCTGTCAGAGAGGAAATCTGCATTTTCATTCAGCTCATCTGCTGATTTTGTTGCAGTCAATGTGTAAATTGTAACCGTTTGATGGAAAATAATAACAAAATGGATAATAAGGTATCTATAATTATTTGACCGATTCATTTTGTCAAATGGATTGCGTATGCACACAATGTTTTCTGAGGCTTTTAGACTAGATGATTAGTCATAGAGCACATCCCTATTCTATACCCTAAAATGTTGTTTTTAAGGCGAAGAGCATGCCTTTTAAGCTCTACAAGTGGTGAAGTGTGAGGTACTGAAGAACATCCTACTTGTTTTAAGATATTCTGCTCTCTCATGAGTTTCTGCCGTTCACGGTTGGGTTTATTGACCATGATCTCCAAAACATCCTGGCCATTGTTGGGAATGTCCACCACGAAAAACACAAGGTCCTCGAGAAGCTTAGTAACAAACCTACAGAACGCAGAGAGAAAAGAAGGTCGGTTTAAACTCATAACGGTCCATAATCAAAGGCAAAATTCTTAATTCTCCACTAGAAGTGGTGGAAAATGTTGTACATTCATCACAGCAATGCTTTTTAATTTACGGTTTAGACCTCTGGGAATACAGTTTGTACACTGTAATCAGTTGCTACAGTAAAACAACGTGAAGTGTTAAATGAGGTCATATCAAAGCAATTTAGTCAGGGGTCGCTAAAGCACTCAAGCACATTCCCATTCCAAATACTCTCAGGGGTCGTACCTTCTTTCATTCTGGGTGATTGTGCCCTTCTCTAGCCTGCCAGCGATGGATGCCAACACTTTACTGGCATCGTTGGCAAAGTCTAGGTCTCTCACCTCCGCAGGAGGGACTGGAACAATGGCGAAGGCCTCTTTATCTTCTTTGATAGGTGATGTGTCAATCTGAAGGAGAAAACCAACTGCAATTTAGTGCAACAGTAATATGAAGATAACATGATAACAGGAACAATATTGGAATAATGTGTTTATTTACATTACATTTAGTCATTTAGCAGAGGCTTTTATCCAAAGCGACTTACAATTGAGGACAATAGAAGCAATCAAAACCAACAAAAGAAAGCAATTTCAAAAAAAGTAAAAGTAATACAAATGTATTATAATAATTTTTATAATTAAATATATTATAATAATTATTATTTATCATTAATAATAATAATAATTCAACAGCTGCTAAAAATTTCAGACAATAAATGAGATTAAATATCAAACTGATAAGCCATTTGATATCAGTGTTTTTTGCGATTTACTTAAACAACACCCACCCGTAACATAACTGGCTTCTCCTCCTCTTTGTCTATGGGGTTGTTGGTGCTGTGGACCCATGAATTGGTGCACAAGTGCCTCAGTCTCACATACGAGTTCCTGAGGAGGAAATAAAAAGACTCAATAGCACTAACACTCATATAAAAGGTAATAAAACGTGTGATCTGCGTAATAAAAAAAAATCAATTGTGACCTTGTGTACAAATTATACTGACACATAGGTGTTCACGTGGCACTCATGAGCATCTCGTAATAATTCAAATGCAATGAAATGTTCATAAATGTTTTTTTTCTTTGCATGCATGTACATATTTATGTATTTATTCAATGGTTTGTTCATTATTTATTTTAAATATAATTATATTAAATATTTCTACATGAATAAAGGTAACTGGAAAGGTAATTGATAACCTCCCTTAACCCTTAATCTTAAGACCATCAAGAGTTTACAGGAGGTCACGGCACATTCCTGTTGGGGCGAGGGACGTCTAGGGTCACATTTAGGGGGCAAATGAGTTAATTTTACCATTTAGCAGTCCTTCAAATGCTCACTAGGGGATAAAACACTGTTGTGCTAAGACGTCATGTGAGCACCTTTAAAAGTCACTAGGTTCAGGGCATACCATATATGCCCTGAACCTTTCGGGTCAGTGTCACCTCTGTGAACTCAGGTGGTGTTGAATGCAACATTTAGTAGTTCCAACAGTGCTTGCGGGAAGCTATAGCAGTTACACACACACACACACACACACACACACACACACGCAACTCTAATGTATGGAACATAATGATTATTACGTCAGAACTAATTGAGATTTTTCGTGATAGTTTGTGATAAGTTTAATTAATTAGCTTTACGGCTCATGCACTGTTGTGGTCACACACACACACACATGAACTTTCCCTGAGTTCATGACCTGTCAGGCCAGATAGTTAATTCATGCTTGTTTTACGAAATTGCCTCAAGCACAATGCACTTGTTCACATCAATCTTGCACACCAAGGCGACGTTCACACAGCAATCCAATCTGTTTTTGTGAGGTTTTAATAGGATCTGTTAAATGTGGTACTGGTCTAAACAGGCAATGCTTCTAAACTGAGCTGCGTCATCAGAAACATTAAAAAAGAGACAATAAGAAAGATATTATGCAGTGGAGGTTGGTGTCAAATTGCATAAATAATTGTAATGAAGAGGAAGGGAAAGATAATTATAATGGTACAAAGAACATTATTGACGTAAAGAAATACTCCACCTAGAACATGATTTGGCATAATTTTCTGTTTTGTGTGTGCGTGTGAGAGAGAATGTCACCTCTTCGCTCTAGGTCAACTTTGGGTCAAGATACTTGTTCTTTTTTTAATGTAACTAATACTTTTATTCAGCAAGGGTGGATTATGCTGATAAAAAAAAATTCAAATAAATGCTGTTTTTTTAAACATTCTATTCGTCAAAGAATCATAAAAATGCATCACATGTTCCACAAAAATATTAAGCAGCGCAACTGTTTTCAACAATGATAATTATAAGAAATCTTTCTTGAGCACCAAATACGCTGAAGGATCATGTGACACTGAAGACTAGAGTAATGATGCTGAAAATTCAGTTCATTTCAAAATTCACTGAAATAAATTGCATTGTGACATATTTCAAAAGAAAACAGCCATTTTAATGTGGAATAATATTTCACAATATTACAGCTTCTCTGCATTTTTGTTTTAATAAATGCAGCCTAGGTGATCATAAGAGAGATATATCTTAATGACTTTTTATTCTTTTGTTTATTATTTTTTATTCCAGAGGCTATGGGTCGACTTCATATCAGACTGAGTATTTATTTATTCAGTTACACTTGACGTTAAAACGGCACGCATTAAATACACATTAGATTGATATATAAAACTTGAAAATATGATTTTTGCCATCCACACTGTCACCCAGCTCTGAATCACTGTCATCATTTCATGAGGATCTGATTTGGGTCTCATTCAACTGAGCCTAGAATGTAACCAAAGATTCATTCACTCAAAGGATACAAATCTATGCAATTACACACACAAGTAAAATTGGGTATAATAGTTCACACAAACATACTTTATGTTTAGACAGACCACGAGGGGACAGGCACGGCTGTATTCCTGGCACAGTTGTGTAATCGTGCATATGTGACTAACAGGCTTACCTTTGTGTGTATGTGTCTGTGCCCCCTGTGCCCCCCTTAGACTAATTAGTCACGTCTACAGCCC
This sequence comes from Gymnocypris eckloni scoliostomus, assembly GCA_027564155.1. NCBI lineage: Eukaryota > Metazoa > Chordata > Actinopteri > Cypriniformes > Cyprinidae > Gymnocypris > Gymnocypris eckloni. The sequence continues at coordinate 19,254,338 of CM050431.1, forward strand.
TCCGGTGCCGTGAAAGTGACGTGACAATACAGCCAAGTATGGTGACCCATACTCGGAATTAGTGCTCTGCATTTACCCATCCAAAGTGCACACACACAGCAGTGAACACACACACACCGTGAACACACACCCGCTCGGAGCAGTGCTGGTTTGTGAGACTGAGGGTATTTCAGGTCACACTTAAAGCCTTGACTTTGAACATTCTTTGACTAGGATCAACCTTAAAGATGATCTCTCTCACACACAAGATAAGGCCACGTTTCAACTTGTTACACATCTGACTGTCAGCGGCTTACTTTAGCATGAAATCCATTCAAAGCATGTGACTGAGAGGGTCACCTAATCTACAGACGTGTTCAAGGCCCATAGGCTCAATTTACAAAGAAGCAGTTATTGACTCAAGACACACAAACACACATCCATCATCATCATCAGCTCACGCTCACATGAATCAGACTGCATTCAAATAGAAACTCATGTCATGAAACCTTTCAAGAAAGTGTCTGGCTCTTATGAAATCACAAGAAATTAATAAGTCGTCACAGTTTGAAAAGGTTATTTAAAAGGTTATTTTTAGCACCCATGACCACAATGCCAATATATTATATTATATATTAAAAGGATAAGAAAATAATGCCACAATAGAAAACATCTTAAATGTAAAGGATAAATAAAATACATAAAATAACAAATGTATCTAAAATATATATAATATATTTTAAATAAATATAACTATAAATAATAAGATAATAAATAAACACAAAATTTAGCGTTTTTTTCCTATGCATTAGTGTGTAATGTTTATTTTTTATTTTATTTTATTTTTTGATCAAAACAACATAAAAAATACAAAAAAAATCATTCATTTTTGCCATGATTTACATAAGACACACACTAAAATGGTTTTCAGTTCCACAATAGTTTATGTAGCAAAAAAATCCTAACAGGCATATTTAAACCAAAAATCATTAAATGACATTAAAAACACTATTTAAGGACAACAGTGCAGCCCCTAAATATGAATTTATTACCATTTTAAATCTCACCACTATCCTTCAAACCACTGCACTTTACCAATTTGTCAGCAAAAATAATAATCATGTAAAATATTATTTCACCCATATTTTGAATATTTATTTTCACAGAAGTTATTTGAATCACTACAGCAAACACTTTACTGGGATGTAATATGCTTTCTATAACCTTTTGTAAATTCTATGCACATCATAGAATCATAAACGTAATCTGGACATCTTCATGTGATTCACTCATTTAATACTAAAACTGAATTCCCCTACTATGCTCTGTTTCTGAGCAGCAGCAAGATGACTTCATAAAAACCACTTTCCAAGTGATTGCTTATATAAATAAGGGAGTCTGGGGGTGGACGGTTACGCAACATCAGGCTTCTGTTTTAACAACATGTTTCGACAACATGGAAAGATATCACGCTGGCAAAGTGCACGGTCACCCTGATTTCCTGCCACCACACCCAGTCGGGACTTTCCTGGCTATTTCCAGAAAGAAAAGCAAGAATTTGCAGATATCTTGGGGAGGCAAACACACACAAAGCTACATGTGTGCGCTCCACGCTGGAAGCGCTTGGGTTCTGTGGTATGTGCACAGAGTCTGACGGGTGTGAGCGTAGACATGTGATCGCATGTGTGCATGTTTCCAAATCTGGCATCGCTCTCGTGTTCCGTCACGCATGATTCAATGAGACAACAGGGCCTTGTACTACACCTACAAATCACATACATTTGAATTTTGTCATTTAATAAATGCAGAAATATTTACAGGTTAAACTTCCTCCTAAAAAATTTTTTGTATATTTTTCATTCATTTCCCTCAATGTACTCTGTTTTTTATTTTAATTATACTCAATGATGACGATAGTAATGTTTAACTGTAAACATTATTTAAATTGTATTTAATATGATTTATTTATTTTATTTAAATCAATCAGTCAGTGAGTCAAAACATTACAATATATTTTATATTATTAATAACTAATAAAAGCACTATGTTTGCCTAATGAGTAATGAGTATTTGGGTATGTAACATGCTTACTTGACATGTAAAATATCATAGTAAACACAAATAATGCAAATAACTATAATGGACCGAAAACTGCCAATATTTTCTTCAAGCTAATTATAATTCCTCCGTTGTTTGGTTGGTTTGTTGCTTATCTATAAACCTTATATCATATACGGTTAAAAACAGATTTAACTCAATATAAATTTTACTGTAAAATATTATCTAAAATTAAAAGTACTATACTTTTAGTGTGTGTGTGTGTGTGTGTGTGTGTGTGTGTGTGTGTGTGTGTGAACTTTACTGTAAAATATTGTCTAAAATTAAAAGTACTATATATATATATATATATATATGTATATTATACAAAGCAATAGATTTACGTTTGGAGCTGAATACAAATAGAATGTTTTTCTGTATATAAAATGTATACTCTAATATAAAATATTTATATACAAATATATTTTTGTGCATATAAAAAGGTAACTTTTTTCACAATTTACAATGAAAACAAAACAAATGAAGTACAGTATATTCCTAAATCCTCTTTGTGATGTCACATTTGATGAGTTTTTTATATATTTTATAAATATTATATAATAAATTGCAGTAGATATAATAACATTACAATGGAAAACACTAACAAACACAAACACACTGCTATATTAGTATATTAAATGTCATGCAAAATTAGTTTTGACCATCTTGAATTCATCTTGTATTCTTCTGCAAAGCAGATCAACGCTGTTCAGGTCGGTTTGTATAAAATCAATATAACAATTCTCGACATATACAGTTTTGAACTGCACTGGTTTTCAAGCGTTTATACCTTGATTGACTTTATTATAATCCAGTTATGGTCCAGTGTGTACCTGGGGACGAGGGAGTCTCCTCCTCGGAGGGTGGTGGGATCCAGCTCAAATATAGAGGAGATGTCATTGCCATCAGGGACAGACACGATGGTGAACATGACCTTCTCGCTGGGCGTTCGCAGACGTGCTCGCAGAGCTTCATGCTCCGAGTCCAGCTAGAGGAGAGAGGAGACCTCGTAACCATGGAGACACAACACCTCCATCGGTTTACTGATTATGTGACTAAGATAAAAGCAGTCTTTTCTGAGGAAACAATCTTTGATTCGTGACATGTTTACAACTTTGCATGTGACATGAAATTCAACAAAGCGTTCGAGAGCATGACAAAGAAGCATCTCTCGATCAGTCTCATGGTGCGTTACATGTGGGTTCCAGCAAAACAGGTTTGGCAGTTTTTAGTCAACAATAAAGTGAACTGATTCTTGATTCATTTCAGAGAAACTCGGGGGAAATTTTCACTTAGATTTTATAAACCTGATCTAAGGGTCTCTTATCAACAAACAAAAGTGCAAAGCTTAGCACATGCACACTAGCAACAAGAGGAACTGCTGCTTTAAACAAATGACGGTGTTGTACTGCCACCTACAGGCGATGAGCTGCACTGCTCAAACTGATTTACTGCCACCTTGTGGTGGAATGTGTAAAAACAAGTTAAATAGTGCATTTACTTTGTGAGTGAAATGAAACGATTAATTAATCTTAAAATATTCTGGGCTTCTATTCAGGTTAAATTCAACACCATTTATGGCATAAAATAATTTACCAAAAACTAAGTTTGACATTTTAAAAATCTGTAATGCTTTTGAAGGGTTTAAATACAGAAATGTGAAGGTTGTATTTTTGTTAAAACACTTGGATTATTTGGTCCTTAAAATGTGTATTATTTGAGCTGCAATGCTATCAAACATTGTTCTTTTTGGGGGGGATTACAGTTCTAGGAAAACAAGCTTGTATTTTTACTCATCAATGCCGTTTCTGCACTCAAAAAAAAATCCTGGGTTATTTTTTTAACCCAAATGCTGGGTTGAGCCTTTTGGGTCATTTGTGGGGTTATTTTTTAACCCAAATGCTGGGTTGAGCCTTTTGGGTCATTTTTTGGGGTTATCTTTTCAGTGTTTTGGGTAGTTTTTTAGGGTTACTCAGATCCTGGGTCAGACTAACCCAGAGGTTGGGTTATTTATCGCGGGGGTTTTACGGCGTCCTCTGGAGAGAGCAGTTTTAAGTGCCATCGAATTGAAGCATTTCTTCGGTAAATACAGGTTTGTGTAGATTTTATTTTGTTGATAAAATCATTTATGTGCCATATCGTTGCAGAGCAACTGTGCTCGGTGCGTGGTGTGAATCACTAAACACACGTTGCTTGCGTCGCGTCGAAAATGTTGAGGATTTAAGTTAATATGTAAACATTATTTTATGCATAAAGTAAAACAAAAGCTAGTATTATAATACAAATGAATCAACCCATTAGCGGAGTTAAATTGACCCTTTATGATGGGTTAAATAAATAACCCAATTTACTGGGTAAAATTAACCCCAAATGTGTTCTGTCCTATATTTACCCAGCCCTTGGGTTGTTTTTAACCCAGTGTTTTTTAAAGTGTGTTGTGTTTTTTTCTCTACAGTCTTCTACCTGTATCCATGCATGCATGATGCAAAGTTACAGAGTTTACTTACATGATCGTAACAGTTTTAATAGTTCATATCATTTTGCACAGACAAGGTTGGTAGGGATTTTACAATAACATTTCTTTTCTCGTAGCTACACTTTCGAAACAACGTGTATTTTAACATTTTATTCAATGTTTTTCCCCATTACTTTCATTATAAACACTTTTAATGTTAACTAAAACTAAAAGCTAAAACTAAAGCTGAAATTAAATATAAATATTATGAAAAAAATAAGAAAATCCTAAAATTAGAAAGGAGGCGTTGGCAAGTAACTGAAATAAAGTAGTATTAATAACTTAAAACTGAAACAAATACAACTATTTAGAAATATTAAATATTAAAATGATTTTTATTAAATTAAATTAAAAACAATGAAATCAAATTTGCTCACAAATACTGTTGATGCATCATAACCTGTACAGAAGCACATTTTAAAACTACACGAGCAATAACATCAAACAAAGCTGCAAAGATCACAAACACATTCTGTATAGAATGCATAGAGCTATGCGAAACGAATTATGGGGAACAGTTCTAAAGGGGCATGCTTTGATTTTGAACTTTGTCCATGAAGATGAAGCAATATAAGCTTTGTATGAGAGCAGGTCTGACAGTACCTGGAAGTTAAAGGGTGAAAAATCTGCCACCTGAAACCAGAAACACAAATAATCGGCCAGCACACATACTGTATATCTACACAGTACAGTACACAAGAATGACAGCTGTTTAACAGAAATGAAACTACTCACAGATGAACGTGATTCCTGGGACTCTTCCTCACAGTCAGGATTAACCTGTGAACAGATCAATCACAAAACATATACTCAAAACGCTAAAAGAGATCAGAGTATTATATTTGACAAGCAACTGAGCAGGACATTGATGGCACGACCTAATAAAACCAAAATAAAGACAGGGTCCTGATCTTTGAACACCTTTTACTTGGTTAGAGATATACATTTCAAGATTTGACAAATTCATTTCCCCTTATTTAAAGCATATGCACATGATTTTAAATGTAACCCTTTTTACTTTGATATGCATTCCTTATCCCACTGTAAAGAACAGATGTACCGAATTATGAAGAAAAAACTAAGCAAGTTAAAAGATTTTTGTCAATTGAAATGAAGATGCTGAAATGAAATAATAAATTAAAAGTTACTCCAAAAGAGAATGAGCCCTAACATTACTAACTTGAAACAAATTAAAACTAAAAGTGAAATAAAACATTTATTCAACCTAAACAGCAATAGTTAATGAAAAAATGAAGAATGGCAAAAGCATATCTCAAAACTACATTAAAAACTTAACTAAGATCAAAATTAGGAATGCACCAATATCATTTTTTTCATAACCAATCCAGTTCCAATACCAAAATTATTGTATCATTGAGTATAATCCGAAAAAATAAATACTTATAAAATAAATCTGGAAAAAAACATTATAAACTTAATTTTTTAACTAAATTGAACTTAATTTAATGGTTTGAATATTCTCACATTAAACTATTAAATGGCTTCTGAAGAATTAGAAATGTAATATATATATAATATATATATATATATATAAAAATAGTACAGAAATAATAACACTAAAATCCTAACTCATAATCTTTCATCAAAACAAAATGCTTGTTATTCCTCTTAATTTTTTTCACTCTGTGTAACTCTGAAATGCATCAAATTTTGAAGGAAAAAGAGCTGAAAAGATACAAGAGTATCATATCTGACTTCTCAGAACCAGGTTACAAAATACAGTATATAATCCAGGTTTGTCAAAATATCCTTAAACATTTCTTGCTAACTAAGATAGCCATGTTCAAAGAACAGCACCAGAGATGTGATTAAAATTGCACTATGTAAGATTTAATCAATTTGGCATAAATGAGCATAATTATTTCATATCATTTGTATCAATTTTGAGCAAAAATGAGCTCAAGTCAGGTTTGAGGTCTGATGGAAACATCCAGAGGGATGCTGAAAATCTTACAAACTGCAGTTTTTAGACAGAGAAAATGTAGAGGAAGTTAGTAAGGTTCCCTACCCGGTGAGAGAGGTTAGTTCTGATCTGGGAACAGCTGAGGGAGGATCCCGAGCTAGTAGAGCACACCTCACTCACCTCTGCTGCCATGTAGTGTCCTGTGGCCAGGTGTTTAAACCTGAAAAGACTATTCCAGTAACCAGCGCCACCGCGACACGGATCATGATGAACCACCTGAGATATGAGATTGGGAGGAATGTCACAATTAGCACATGTGGTAGTTAAAGGGACCCTTTTCACAAAATGACATTACGAATGCTGTGGGAATGAGTCCTAAAACCCGTAAACAAGTTTATTTAAACTTCAGATTCCATAGTCCCAGAGTCAATGGGGTTTTGGGTAAGTGCCTGAAATATGGTCTGTGGTAAACATTAGCTTAAGATATTTGAGCATATTACTCAATGACATAAAATACATCAGTTACTCATGACTTTAAGCTTGAAAATAGCATTTGCTAACAAGCAGCTAAATGGGACTACAGAGGCTGTCGGGACATTAAACTGTCCTACCAGGGCTTCATTATGATCAAAATGACTCATTTTAAAGTGATAGTTTCTAGAAATGTGTGATATTTTATTCTATTACAGAACATTAATAATGAAATGTAAAATATTTATGAATTGTATGAAATAAATATTTGAACGGATAGATCACCCAAAAATGAAAAATGACCTCATGATTTACTCCCCCTCAAGCCATCCTAGGTATATATGACTTTCTTCTTTCAGACGAATACAACTGGAGTTATATAAAAAAATGTCCTGGCTCTTCCTATCTTTATAATGGCAGTTGATATTTAACAGTCCATCCATCCATCATAAAAAAGTGCTATCTGGGGGGGTGAATAAAGGCCTTCTGACATTTGTTTACTTTATAAACCCTAATCTCTAGCTTCCGCTAACTGGTCCGTGCATTCATGAGAGAGTGGCGTTCCAGCGGATGATGTAGGACGTATGCGTAGTGTAAACTCTGGTGAGAATATGAGTCTCGCAAGAACCATTCTTTGTTTAGCAAAGAAAACCAGTCTCCTCTTGGCTTATATCAAAATCCTCCTACATTTTTCTTTACAAATCCTCCTTGTGTGCTTCTAATTTGTGACCAGTGTTTTGTTTTCCTCTCTCCTCTGAGCTTCCACTCGTCTCTGCGTTCACCTACTTCATCCGCTGGAACGCTACTCTCTCCTGTACGTGTGTAAGACAGAGATTACAGTTTATAAAGTTTGAAATATGGATACGTTTCTTACACAAACACATCAATTCGCTTCAGAAGGCCTTTATTAAACCCCGGACGCCATGTGGAGCAATATTTGATGTTGGATGGATGCACTTTTATTGCACTTCAAAATCTCAGCAGCCATTCACTGTCATTATAAAGATTGGAAGAGCCAGGACATTTTTAATAAGAAAAGTCATATTCACCAAGGATGGCTTGAGGGGAAGTAAATCATCACTTTTGAAGTGTCCCTTTAAATCTACTAAAGTTCTTCACTCTGGAGCGTGAGTGATATTTTCTTTGTATTGTGTTGTTGATGAACATTAAAGACACAGACAGCAGCAGGGTTATTAGGCTGCTGTCACTTTAAGTACTAACGCACAGCTCCAAACGGATTTCTGCTTTTGTTTTTGATTATTTTGCAGTTAAATGGCAAATTATGAAGGTTTACATAAAAACATAATTTTGTTGATCACTGAATTCAACTGAAATCTACTCACTAGTCTGCTTTAACAGCCTCACACACTTTCCTTGTAGATTTTAAATAAAGAATTCTGATGGAATTTAAGATTGAAAGTTGGCAGAAGTTTATTAGCAGTGACGTTTAAGTCATTTGAAAAGACAATCTTAATGGACAAAGCATGCAACTCACCTCCACTTCCCACAGTGCTTTGCTGCTGGTGGCAGAGGTGGCGGACTGGCGGCCCGTGGTTCGCAGGAACACGTGTTGCTTCTTCCTGTGTTCATCGCAAGTGAGAAATTTCTCCTGCTCGGCATGAAACATCCGAACCACATCACCCTTAGCAACCAGAAAGAAGGATTTAGCAACATCACCTTCTAAAACCTAGAAGCCCAGAACATCAACAACAACTACTCCAGGAACTCCACATGTGTGTGTGAAGCACCTACCCCTTTAAGAATGATTTCCTTGTTGTCACTCCATTTCATAAATAAAACAATCTTCCAGCTAGTGTTGCAGTTCACGGAGTTCACCTGAGGAGAACAGAGGAAAAAGTGGAGGAGGGGGCTTCATAAGATAAACTAGTTTTTTTTTAGCATTAGCACTTACTTAAAACAATGACTCACAATCCAGAGACATTCCGGCAGAGAAAGTGGCTCTTAAATTAGTGTTATCAGAGCATAATAGCCTTCACACTAACACGGCGTTCTAATTGAGTGGACAGTAATTCCAGCAAAAGCTCATTTACAGACAGTGCGTTTCCATGGCCGTTAAGAACAGAACTGCATTAATAGTGTTCTTTACATACATTCAGAGCACATGGTGTAATGCACATCAACACACAATGATAAAAAGCAGATTAACCTCGTTGCAGCCAGGATTGTCCACCAGCTGATGGGTGCTGGCATGTAGAGGCTGTCCTGCGTTTACGGGATTCAGAACCACTTTATCCCCGATCACAACCTAAAAGAGGAAAACAAGATCAATTAAAACATATTGTGAAGAAATTGTTCATGGTTGTTCCACAAGCAAAACCAAGAACGGCAGGCATCATCGTTTGTATGTGACTTGCATGAAAGTGACGGTCATGTCAACAACTTTTACTTTTTACTACGGTAAAACTGAAAAAACTACGGTAAAACTGATACTTCTATATCAGAAGTATAGCCAGGAAAACAAACAACATAGATAAGCAATCAAACAAGTAAATAAATAGAATAGATTTGAATACTAATAAAATGATTTATTGAATTATATTTTTTATTTACTTTAATTTATTTATATTCTTTTTGGTCACACACAAGCATAGACATCATTATAAAGCCCTCTTTTTGCAGAATAAAATTAACAACAAAAACATTATGTCAGAAATAGAACTTTCAACGCAATTAGAAAATATAATAAAACATGTATAAGATATAATGTATTATTATTAATTAATTATTATTGTTATTTATTAATACTTGATTATGGTTATTTATTATTTATTAATACATATAATGTAATAAATTTGATAACTAACATATTCATATTTAAAAAGTTTATTTGTAACTTTTTTGTCACAACAGCATGTGTTTTTCTACCACCCTAACCTAGAAGACATTTAAACTTCAAATGTATAACTGTATAACTAAATGCCATGCCACATATACTGCAATCTACTAAGCTCAAAGGAGAAATCCTAATATATTTCTGCCCATTTAGAATATTTCACAAACCGCTTTTAAATTGTATTGCTAAAGGAAACCACATTTAAGTTGATCTCTTGTAATGCCTTAGTTATATCCCACAAGACCAGGTTCAGTTCCGTTTCAAAGTATTGCCGTGGCTTTCCGTGACGAAGGCTCAGTGACAGCGACGCTCTCCCACAGAGGCCATTTTAAACGGCATTAGCAGGGGAATTCAATGCTGTGAGCTTTGACATCACATAACGTCAGTGAAGCTCATGTAAAAACACTCTTTACCCCAGAGATCAGCAGCGGATGACACCCCACGGCCCCCATACAACAACATCTAATGGAGCAAATGGAGACTGTTTGGATGTCTGCTTTGGATGTCTGGTTCTGATAAGATTGCATCTTTTCCAGATGTTTGAACTACATCTCAGGCCATTTAGAGCCTCTAGTGCATCACAGAATACATCTGACATCCAAGTTCAGCCTTACACCAAGGAATTGCACCGGAGTCTGCTTGAAAACAAACATAGGGTAATACATTTATATAATTTGGCCCAATTTGCAAGACGACACTTCTCATTGCTGCTTGGAAAAATAAATGCAGCCTTGTTGGGCTGAAAGAGACTTTTGCAAAGCATTTTAAAATATTTACCAACCACTACATTTTTTAACGGTAGTCTATCTAAATATTGTACAATCATGTTAGATTTGAGTAGTTAAAATCTAAGTAAGAAAACATTAATGATGCCAAGTGAACCAGGCTTTGTAAACTAGAGCCTACTAGACTTGTCATCACACTATAATAGTAAATATGGCACAAGAGTTGGAAGGAGAGTATAATTTCAAAACAAATCTGTGTAAACTGTGTATGTGTTCACTCACACTGTCTCCTATGGAGCGGAGTTTGTAAAAGGGCTGGATGTAAAACCAGGAGCCTTCGTTTCCAGCACAGTCCAGCGTCACACGCATGGCATTCTTCTCCAGCAAAGCAGGCAGCCGTTTATTCACAGTAAGGTACTTATTGCTTTTTAAATGCAACAGCTGAGAAATGGAAAAAACAAAAACGTCTGATTTTAATAAAGCAAAGAACAATATGTAGCAAAGCTGGTATAGCCATTAAAAGCACATGAAGATACTCAAGGTCACATGGCACAGTCTAATATTATAATAAATGATGTAGAACAATTATAAATGCAAGCTCAATGACACAGAAACTAAAATAACACTGAACTGTGGATTTCTGTCCTGCCAAGACCTCAATGGCACAGTGAGATCCCTCTGCCTCCCATCTGCCTGACTGACGTACCTGAATAACATTTCCATACTGTATCACCGATCCCAGCAGCTTCCGGTTTTCTGATTCATTCTGTTTCTTCTCTAGATCAGCAGCGTGCTGAAAAACAGAGGTGAACATGCAGATTCAAATGCTTACAAATACTGTGTAGAAATCATTTACATAAAAGAAAAGTCTAGACAAAGATTTAAACAAACAATTATTTGATATATATATATATATATATATATATATATATAATGAACTTGAACCACATTTACTGTCATGTTTAATAACAAATTACACGTATGTCAAAATTGTATTAAACATTCTATACTATCTTATTCATGCAGCATAAAAAGAGGTATGGAAACTTGCTTCCACCAGGGTATGAAAAATAGAATGTAATTATCCCAATTCTAATGTTTTCCTCGTAGTCACAAGTTTATATCTCACAATTGATCTGTCTCAATGACAGCTGTCAGTGTGAAAACTTTGTCCCTATATCTTTTTAATACATTTTGGACACAGAAGGACCACCATTGTGTTCAGTGTTACAAGTACCCCAGGCACATCGTTTTTCCATTTTTGAAGCATAAACCCCATAAAATGGATGTGAGCTTCAGATCTTCTAATGTTTCTCTATGGCGCTGAAACCTAAAGATGTCCGAGTTCTGCTCCTCGTGGAACTGATACTCAACTGCCATTGGCTAGCCTGCGTTCAAGGGGAGGGGCTTACTGATAGGTTTGATAGATTGCAAATCATACTCATAACTGTAAGATTACATATTGCAATTCTGGATTTTTTCTAAGAATTACAACTTTACTTTTTAAAATTCTGCTTTTTTTCCACGACAGAATGAAAAAAAACCTGCAAATTTATCTCTCACAATCCTGAGATTCACAGAATTATCTGAACTGCAAGGAAAAAAAATTGATACAAATTCAGAATTGCTAGAAAAAAAGTAAATATTGCATGACAAAATAGCAAATTATTACTTTATTTTTTATCGGATGGCAGAAACAAGCTCCCATAGAGAAGGCATACGCCTGAAATGTTACGTGTTGAACTCACATGTAACTTGTTGAGTAGTACAGTGTCTGTGGTGCTGTTTCCACCAGGTTTTGCTGCTTTCCAGAACTGTTTCTGGGCTGAGTACCTGTTCATCGGACACAACTTGAACAGACAGTCTGAAAGAAAAACACAAAACACAAAAAACACCTTAAGGGAAGTTCACACAAATATTTACACCTGCCTGTAGGAGCCTTTACACTGTGCATACATGAATTAGAGTTGTTGTAAGTATGTACACCCACAGTCCCATCAGCAAGGCTCAAGTATCACTTTATCAACGCCAAACCATAAATGTGCTCTTTTTACTGTATGTATTACTATAAACCATTTAGCACTATCACTAATATTATTTTAAAATATATTTGTTTTATTTGTTTGTCAGTTCATTAAAATGAACTGATGATTATTATTAATTCTCTTATAGATGTTTATCAGAAAAGAACAAATCTTTTGGAAACTGCTTCAGTACCCTTGTTTTTAATCACTGGACTAACTGACCTTCCAAACAACTAACAAAAACAGCCACACATCCATCAGTACTGCATCACCAAGGCATATTTAGCCATTTTTAGAAAAGGATACAAGCAGGTTAATCTCAAAGACACTGTGACACTCATTTAACTGTACTCTTTATTATTTTATGAAATCACGAGTGCATCTGTGACTGCAGGTACAACTGTCTAGAGCAATTCATTTAGTTTCCAAAGAATAAAGAAAGAGGATTCAAGTTTGACTCGTGAGCCATGTGAATCTGTCCAGTAAAAGACAATTGATAAATAATAATAATAAAATCGATCTATATATTTCAAACAATTGCCAATACAAAAGCAAATAATTAATAATTTCAAGCTGTTCAGAATTCAAAATATTTAATGAAAAAACTAAGATGTTAAAATGGTAAGACAAATCTAATTTGTATGATACAATTTTATTCAAATGAATGTGTCTCATGTTAAATTAACTAAATGGTAAGATTTTTAAAAAATGTTTATTCATTAAACAAAATTATTACAAATGTTTACAACATTTTTACATTTAAAGGGCACCTATTATGCCCCTTTTTTACAAAATGTAATATTGGTCTTGGGTTTCCCTGCAATGTGTCTGTGAAGTTTCAGCCCAAAATACCCAACAGATCATTTATTAAAACAGCTGGAAAATGTGTCATAGGAGTGTATGGCTTTAAATGCAAATGAGCTGCATATTCCCGCCCCGTCTCCAGAAGAGGGCGTTGTGTATACGTCTCTCTGCATTGCATAAACAGCCGGTAGAAGCAACATAACAGAGCGAGAGAACCGGTGTCTAGCCGTACATATGGGGGACGAAAGTGGGACGAAACCGCAGATGACCTGTCATCGGCACAGATCAATGGACCGAGCTAAGCGACCGCGCTACCGAACAAATCTCACGTTACAAACAGTACGAACTAATCTCACAAGCACGGCGCTGATCAGTTAAAAATACTTAATATACGCACACAAATATGGTTAAAACGCTAAGCACTATTACGATATGACATTCACAAAGGAGTCTGGAGTGATACAGAGCATGGGGATTGCTTGCCAGACATTGTTGACATCACAGCGGCTCGAGTTCAGAGAAAATGAAGGACTGCGTAACCGCTGAGGGAGGAAACTATGGCAATGCATGGCTGTCAATCAACCCCTGTGTCCGGCCCTACACAATGAGCCGTCACACTGTGGTGCGAATAAAAACAGCAGACCTAGTGAGACTGTCTTGGTTTAAAGGGGATTAAATAATGAGGAGTGGATGGATTTGTATCATTGTAAGGTGGTTGTGTTCACACACTGTCAACACACATTTATGTCCAAACACCAAGTAAAAGTGGATTTTGCATAATAGGTGCCGTTTAAACACTTTCTTTAAATAACTGAATCAGAATTTTTTGTCATTTCACTGAACATGCCAGTGTTCATGCTACAGTCATGAATGAGCTCTCAAATCATTAAATTACTTTAGATTAACAGGATTAATGATTTTTGAGGTAATAAAAAGGGCTCTTTCAGTGTTTTCAGCCAAGAAGCATCAAGCAAAAAGAAATTGTTTTAACTAGAAACCACCCAGAACACACTTCCTGACATTACTCACATCACAGTAGTAACAAAAGCTGATGTAACTATGGTATTCTGGCAGAAAGTATGGTTAGCGTGGTATAATTTTGTAAACTCCAGCAACACTAAGCAAGCTATGAATGCTCTCACAATCTTATACAATATAATGTTTAATGCACTTGCAATGCCACAATACATATATATAATAACATTAATAATTATTACAAATGAAAGTACAATATATATCTATATTTATTTAAAATAATTGTCAGGTGAAGTGAATTACAAACATCCCTTGCTCTGGGAGCGCACTTCATCACACATATAAACTTTGAGGATCAGATACTATCATGATGTTAACCAGCAGATTATTCTCCTTGAGAACCAATTACACTCTTATCTTATGATCGGACAGGACTGCACTGAGGATCAGATACAGTGAGTAGAAGGAAGGAAAGAGTAACAGGAAATGAGGGAAGACACGCAAGAGGACATGATTAAGTGTGACGGGTAAAAATAGCACTACGTCCGCAGAGCGCACTGAGAAATGCGGCCAACACTAACGCTAGCGCTCAGCGCTCAGCAGCCAGGGAACTAGAGGTGGAAACAGAAGAACAAACACTGAAGGGTGGGAGCTGGAAAGTTAGGAGAGGAGCATGTGAGGGGAATGTGGGACAGAGGATGGCAGTGAGAAGGACTGGAAGGACTGATGGAAGAGAAATGTAGGTTGATGGTGCCGAGGGGCAACGCTGGGTCAACCGCAGAGATGAGAGGCAGTTAGCATGCTAAACCACAGAGAGAGTCACACCACACCAACATAAACACTACAGGCTGTCAAACAGTTATGAACAAACTCAAAGAAGAAAAACACAATTTTAATAGTAACCTTTATAGTTTGAATCAATCTAGAAAGTTCAATGTGGGATGACCAAAGCAAAAGAGACAATTTTGTTGATGTGGAACAAAGAGTTTACACCTAAATTTGAGACGTGGCTTAAAGAGTTCAGTAATGTGTTACATATAGAAAAGATCAGATACGAGATTGTGGGTAAACTAAGAGATTGGTAACACTAGTGGTATTTTGGCCAGAAATATTAACATCATGGTCAATACTAATGAGCTGAATAAAGTTTTCATGTAACGGTAGGTAATGGATAAATGACTGATATTAAAAAGCTATACTACTCGTTTAAATTATAAAAAAATACATTCTAGTAGTCGGTACTGATAAAAGTACATGATGCTCGATACCAAGTCGATAACAATATTACTTAAAGGGGTGGCTGACTGTTTTTTTTCTAGGCTTGATTGTGTTTATGGCATTGGTCTTAAACTCAATTCCTGGAGGGCCACAGCTCTGCACACTTTAATCCAACCCTAATCAAACACACCTGATCTTCAGGATTACTAGAAACGTCCAAGCAGGTGTGATTTGGTGCTGGTTGGAGCTAAACTCTGCAGAGCTGCGGCCCTCCAGGAATTGAGTTTGAGACCACTGGTTTATGGGGTGCAGTCAAACATGCGTTCATGCTTAGTTTTTTTTTTGCATAATTTTTCACATAATTAACCTTTATTCCACACTTCTCTGTCCCTTCTCTGATAAACGGCCCGATTATTTCCTGGTTTTATGAAGCCCCTCCCTCAAAAATACACGATGGGCTCAGATTGGTTAAACCGGCCCAGTGTGTTGTGATTGGCTAAACCGCCTCTAGTGCGCTCTGAATGTCCCGCCCCTCGGCTCAGCACCATGTGCTCCGGTTGTATTGTAAATACGGTTGTATTGCTTATCAATTTGAGCACGGCTTTTAATGTTTTTTTTTGTTTTGTTGTTGTTGGTCCATACTTTTAGATACAGTGTTATTTGTAAGTGCTACTGCTTCTGTTAGCTTTTAATATATGGTTTTATCCTAATTAAAGTCTTAATACAGCATGGCAACCGCACGTGCGTCCATGTGTAACGCTTCTCATAGCTATGTGAAAATAAGTGTAATTGGAACAGTTTGTTGGAGCTGATCTGACGATGTGAATGAGAGAGAGAGATGCAGAGCGTGTGCAGAGCAGGGAGATGCGAGGAACAATATTAAGAACTGCGGCTTTAAAACATATGATTTTGAAACTTGTGAATCCGTTAGAATTGTTAGAAGACAGAATCGTGATTCATATATGAATAGTTTTTCTCTGAAGCAGCAGCATGGCCTCACCCCCTTCGTTGCGTGTTCCTGGGGGCAGGGTTTATCTGGGTCTGTAACGTTGCGGTCCCGGGAACTAACTCATTGTAATCCCTCACCAGTCGTTTTTGTAGGCATTAAACTGCCAGAATTTTAAAAGACTAAGAGATATCTCCATCTGCATTGAACTTTCAGCGTAATAACTTTGCAGATATTGTTTATGCTCAAACAGCAACATTACACACCAACTAACATTAAAAAAGTGAAATCGCAATCAACCACCTCTTTAAACATTAACTCCTTTATTTAACATAACAAAAACCCAACATTAGTGGCACTTGGCCTTAAAATAGCACACACACACACACACACACACACACACACACACACCTATATTCTGAATGCAAGGATTAGTTTGAATTCACTGACATGCTGGCAGGCAGAAAATATGTTTTTTAATCCATTAACATAAACAACAATTATTTAAACAAGTAATATTAGCCAATATTTAGTATTGTGCTGACTTGTATTCTGAGATACAATGCCCTGTCTGAGACAAACAGTGTAACCGGATCCATTTTTAAAAACACCTTGAGGGAAATCATACTGTAGCTCAGGATGCTCAAATCTGACTCGCGAGATCTACTTTCATGCAGTTTAGCTCCAACCCTGATCAAACTCACCTAGCTGTGATTTTCTAATGATCCTGAAGACACTGATTAACATGCTCAGGTGTGTTTGATTAGGGATAGAGCTAAACTCTGCAGGAAAGTGGATCTTGCGAGACAGATTTGAGTATCCCTGCTGTAGCTAACCTTCAGCTTAAGACACTGCTTTTGTAGAAAATATATCTGATTTCGTAGAAAATAGTCTATTGACCATCCATTTGAACTGAACAACAGCATCAAACATGGATTTATTAGCCAAACTTTCAGAGATAGCTAAGTGATCAGTTTATTGTGGCTACTGCTAAAATTCACATGATAAAAACTAAGTGGCTGTTTCTTGACAGTATGCTATAATGGGCCACAGGACCCTGGGACTATGTTTGTGGCTGTGACCCAGGATCAGAAAGGAAGGACAAACCTTTGAATGACACGGTAAGGCTCTCTGGAAACAGGCCTTTTAAACAGCTTAAGCAGGCTATTAATACCACGAGGGATCTAAAGATTTAGTGGTGGGAGGCAATAGTACAATGAGCAAAGCCCTGCCACTACTGTTCTGCTACAGCTACCTGAAGAAAGCAGGAGAAAGGAGGAAAAAGATCCTTGTATTATTTCAGAAAAAATTAATTGTTTCTCCATTATAGCCTTGCTCATAATAGCACCATAATCTAATGAAAGCAGTGCTTACTATGTACATGTAACGCCATAATGTTGTTATCATTCCAAAAAATTATATATACAAAAAATGTAACATATAAACATGCATATATATGTACAAATATAACATTATTATTATTATTAATAAATAACATTATATTTACTGGTCAGAACAACGTGAATTTTTTAATCAATAAAATCTCAATTTAAGTACAAAAAATGAATACAATTATATAAAATAAACAATGTGCAAATATTTTGTTCAATAACTACATTTTTGTAATTTTGACGTTAAATATTTGTTATATATATATATTGTATACATTTATACCAAATAAAAACATTTAATAAATAAATACTTTTAAATTAATATCTACATTTTTTTGTACAATTTACACTTTTAAAAGGCTTAAATATTTATATTAATAATAATCATTGTAAACGAACATTGTTTTTGACATCTAGGCTGAGGACACGGTTTATAGTCTTAGCTTTGTTTTTTGGTAAGCACAGCTCATCCTGTGAGAAAACCTGCGGTAGACCCCAGGCCTGATGTGTCTGTCCACCTACACAGCTGTGCCCCATCAATCAAACAGGAAGTACATCAGCATATGTCTGTTCAGCAGTGTTGAGACACAGCTCCTTCGAATAAAAAAATGACACCTAATTTAAAAAGTGATTTAATTATTTAGCCCTAAAAAGGCATTTACCTCAAGTACATTTACACATTGTCCACCTTTGACTGGAGAGTTTTTGGAGCGAAGAGCAGGTGAGCTTTTCACTGATGGTATCTCTATCATCACAACACAAGACCTCTATTGTTCCAGCCTTGTATCCATTTCAAGACCTGTCCTAAAATCTAGACATTCAATAGCAAAAAAAAAAAGATCCAGCCAGGCATATAAACATGCTACACAGTGCCTTGAAACTTATGGAAAAGCTTTTGAAAAATACGTTTTTGAAAAAGTAACTACACTATTCTTACATACAAAAGCAATGTTGAACAAAATGATATGACTGAATATTCTAATAATCATTTTTAATAAATTCACATGAACCTATGATGTAGAGTTTGGAAACACTGCACTACTCCGTACGCCACACTGAGCTACAGTCCCTCGACTGAAAAGAAGGAAACAGTGCTTGTGAACCCTCAGCCACCTGCTACACTTTCAGTTCACTTTCAGTTCAACAAAAAAAATGCCTATTCAACGCTTCACCACAAGCTCATAACTGTAACACCAGCAGATAGTTATGGTAAGGCTTTATGTGCATATCTGACTGAGTTCAGAGCAGCTAGTGTTATTCAAAGCCAGTCATTAAATGAGTACTTTTCCTAACATTTGCATATGGTATCAGAAATAATGTGACAGCCATCTGCTGCATCCACAGCTGACAGGACAGAAGAGCACTAGTCATATTCACAGCAAACATGACCTTGCTATATCACGAGCTCATCAAGGCACTTTGTATTTGCTTCGACACATCCAATTAAAGGGATACTCCACCCCAAAAATTAATCACTTACCCCCATTGCGTTCCAAACCCATAAAAGCTTTGTTCGTCTTCGGAACACAATTCAAAGTATTTTGAATAAAAACCGGGAGGCTTGTGACTGTCCCATTGACTGGCAAGTAAATAACACTGTCAAGGCCAGGAAAGTATGAAAGACATCATCAGAATAGTCCATCTGCCATCAGCGGTTCAATCTGAACTTTATGAAGTGGCGAGAATACTTTTTGTATGCAAAATAATATAAAAATAACGACATTTATTCAACAATTCATTTCTTCTCTGTCTCTGTGTCAGCGTAGTGCCATTTTGGAGAGTATGCGATGGACGCAAAGTGCTTACTCTATTCTCCGTCATCATTAACGCATGGATAGATATGTATTTTACATTTATTTATGCTTTGATCTGAACAGAAACTGCACATCCATGCATTACTGATGACAGAGAATAGTGTTACTTAACTATATAGAATGATTATATAGTACTATATATAGTATATAGTACTATTAACTTAACTATATGATGTAAATATGAGACAAAAAAAACATATAGGAGACATTTTTGCCCCATATCTTGAATTTTAGGGACATTCTAACTATGTTCTCCAGGCATTCATAGCAGAACAATGAAAATAAAAATAGCCTTTAATAAAACTGCCAGTCATTTGCTGGTAAATGTATGAAATTAGCTTTGAAAAATAGCATATGTGATCATTTTTCCATGTAATTTCAGCAGACTGAAGTCATTTCGGATAAGCTCAGGGTGTCAAGTAGCAGAAGAGGGCAGACGAGAGATGTCTAGCTGACAGATGACAAAAGCCTGAAACAGTAGCTGGGTGGAGTACACTTAAAGGAGAAGGCACTCTTTTTGTTTGTGTATTAGGGAGCATTAATGTTAGCTACCACAGTGTCATCAATGAAGAACGGTGTAAGGAAACTGGCTAAGGAAATACTCAGTGTGTTAACCCAGAAATCAAGTTATTCAAAAGTGTCTTCTAGTTTGCCATATTGAGTATTTTCCATCAAAACTGTACGTTTAGCAGAAACTTTTGTGAAACAGAAAGGTTCTTCCGATGTTAAAGGTTCTTTATGGAGCCATTTAGACAAAAAGGTTCTTCTATGGCATCGTGAAGCACCTTTATTTAACAGTCTAGCATTAACCAACATTAAAAGCTGCGACATTCTACCAGAAGCGTACATTATCTGTCCTTGACATCTTGCAGTGAATAAAAGTATTTCATCCAAACAAATTCTAAAACTGACTGATGGTTGATTTCTGTAAAGGAATGTCATTCATTACGTTCTCAGATATTTAGTTCTTTATTAAAAACACTTTTGAAAATTACAAATCCTGTCTTTGTCCTTGTCCTCAGCCAAAGTAGACCTACCGCTTTCATAGTTTTGTTATGCTAACAACAGTTACTTAGAAAAAAAATATCCATCAATAACAAGTTTAAGTAAATATCATTCACATCAATTTATTAAAAACATGAAATTAAACATACATTTTTGAAATAAATGCTATTTTACAACTGTCCCTGTGTTTTCGGTCAGCCCTGTCACGTCACATAAAACTCAATATAAAATGTGTGCAATAAGCCTTTAATGGGAGGAAATGACATCATTTGACTGAGGTGAAGCTGACACTGATAACGGATGAGTTCTGTATTAGTTTTTTATTTTAAGCTTGTTTTTGTATGTTTGTTTTTTAGGAGGACAAGCTAGAGTGTCACGGTAAAACATCCCAGAAAATAATGAAAATGTTTTAAATCCAATTCATGTCTAAAAAGGTTACTGAAATTCCTTGATTACATGTTAACAGTTTTTATGCTAGCACGCTAGCAGGCTGAGTAATAGCAGTTTAAAGCGGCTGACCGTCAGGCCCTATCACATCCCTGTGTGACGGAGCATGACAGTCCTGTGACACGGCCTTACAAATGAATGGCCATTGATCTGTTTTGCATTAATTATGTATTTAACGTAGGGCTGGGCGATAATTCGATAACGATAATTATCGCGATATAATTTTCCTCTAAAACGATATAAAAAGTTCGAAAAATGTTCGATATAATGTTTATGCGCCAAAAGCGGAACGAAACCACGTGACTCATTTGAATCGCGCCACACGGACCCTTTATCCGCTCGGATCACAGTTCAAACTGGGCTGGCACGAGCTCACTAGAGATCGTTTGTGGGTCACGTGATCACTAAGCAGTGCTGTGAGATCCAGGGCGTGTTCGACTTAAGCGGCGAAGAGACAGAATGGTCAGTGTAAGACATTAAAGTACCGCGAGCCATTCGAAAGCATAGGATCCATCTGCTCTTATCGCTCTCGCGGTACTTTGATGTCATACACTGACCATTCTGTGCAGCGCTTTAAGTCGAACCGCCTAATGTGAGGACACAAGTAACATGAAACACTGTGCAACGAGACAGTCAGAAGGCTTTTCAATATGCACATCGCCATTATTTACCATGGATTTACTGTAGTAACATTCACTGCACTATGGTATTGTGGCAGAAATGTGGGATATTCACATTTAATATTATTACAGGAGTAATGGTATATAATTATAGTATGTATGTGTGGTTAAGGCAGCTATAGCATGTGTACATTTATACTGAATGGTTTTAGACTACTGTCTTTCAAACAAATAGACTACTTAAAAACCATTAAGTTATATATTTGACCATGTTATTGAGATGCTATATGTGTGGTTTTAACTGTTTATCATTATTTAAATGTATGCTAGGAGACCAATGCTTAATAAAAATAAAAACTTGGTCAGAATACATTATACCATATAAAACTGAGGTTGCTACAGATGTTACTGATTTTGATCATGAACAAAATGTTAAAAACATTATTTGAATAAATAGATATTACACTGTAAATTTGAAGCTTTTTATGCTCATCGACAAATCTTTTAAATGTTGTACCTCTTTTACCTAGGCCTATATAGATATAATTGTCATCTATATTAGCTTTGAGTAACGATGACTGTAATTATTCCAATTCATGCAGGGGGCAGTTAGATGGCTCCAGTTAGTGCAGCTGAGAGACAAAGGCAATGTTGTGAACGACTAAATGAGAGAAAGGAAAAACATCTTCAAAAAGAAAGGTAGAGATGGAGGCAGAAAAAGGAAAGAAGGAAAAGTATTCATGAGTTCAATGAGCGAGACCAAAGACATAGGTGCAAATTATGGAGAGAGCAACAGAAAAAATCTAGGCAAAAGAGAAGGCCAGGGCCTTCAGGGTTAGAAAGAGCTACCCCATCACAGTATCACTTCACATTACAGCTTGGTCATAACAGAGTGATACCATGGTAATATCTACATTATTACCTAGGAAATGACATGCAATATCCGCTGTTACCATGTAATTTCCCAAGTAATAATGGAGATATTACCTTAGTATAACCCTGTTGTTACTGAGCCGTAATATGATGTGGCACCACAGTTACTGTACATTGTGCTTTTCAGTTAAATGTCTATTGATTACATTTGCTGTATCAGAGTAAGATGTACTTTGTATTTTATGAAGGTATATTTCCATAAAACTACACAGTAACTGAATAGTGTAACCTTTTAATGACTGTTACATGGTTGTGTGACAGTAACTTTACCAGTCTAATATTACATTAATATTAAGATTATAATAATAATTTAAAACAGGAATGCTTATCAAAACTTAACACAAAACATAACTTTTTCTGCATCAAAGAAATCCATAAAGTCAGTCCTGTCACGCCACGGTCAGTCCTGTCACACAGACAGGACATTATGATATAATAATGTACTATTTGAGGAAATATTGATGAATTAATCTCTTTAACTGTGTAGATGAAGGTGGGGGTAAATATACACTGCTATGTTTTTGCAAAAATCTCCTATGTAAACAGTTTTTTACAACTATATGAGTGCCTGGCGGGTATTCTGTGATTTTTGTGTACTACAGTTGATCAAAAAGTTGCTTATATTTCTTATAGGAATTACAAAACCATGTTAAATACAATCAGGGACATGTGATCAATAAGAAAATGCTATTTGTTTCAAAGAAATGTATTAGGTAACCATTCTAACATATGCAAATTTGTCTGTGACAAGGCCAGACATTTTAGGGGTGAAATGCGTATAAAAATGTATTTAATTTAATTATAAAAACATGCTGAGATGGCACGATATGCCTTTCTCATAGTTTAACATGTCCTCCATATGACTCAATGTCAGGATTTAATAATAAGAAAAAAAACATTCCCAAGATTTTGGGAAGTGGAAATGTACGTTTCTGGTAGAATGTCCCAGCTATGTATTCCATGACGTTTTTGAGGATAATCAACTATCCAACCAGCTAACTAGAGGTGTCTGACTCTAGTTTATCCATCAGTCACTGTAAAAACACAACACCTGTCCATCAAAGTCATAATAATGGACAATTCCACTTCCCATCCATCTGGGTTTAATGAAGCTGACAAAAATATACATACAGGCACACATGGATATGCTAAGATACACACAAACTCCAGAACAAACGCCAACACACAGCCATACAAAACAAGCTGACAAAGACCCATCCATCTGCCACATTCACTTATCCTCATGAACAACCAGTGTCAGAGCGACTGGTCCGCTGTTTGGAGTATCACATAGCCACTTCTAGAAATCAAAATAACACTAAGCCTTCAGCAAAAACATTTGGTTATGCGCCATAAAATAGACAAAAAAAATGACAAGACTAAACCAAAAGCACCATCTATATAAATAACCACCAGTTGACTGACACACTCGGTATCATACACTGACACAAGATGTGCTACCAGAGGGGTAAAGAGAGAAGAACGTCTATTTTTAATTCAGTGACCTTCAATTAAGTAAATCAATATATTCCAAGTAATCAGATCATTTCACAAGTTTAATGGATTCATAAAAGATTCATTCTGGAGGTCTGGAGCCCCTGCTGTTTTATTAGTGTGTGTGACAGACACGGGCAGACCGAGACCGCACCAGGCCTGCTATAGTCCGTTCAGGGTCATTGTTTTAAAGAAATGTTTAATTGAAGCAAGGTATAAAATGATCAACAGTGACAGTAAAGACTTTTACACTGTGGGGAAAAAAATTATCAGTTTCCACAAAACGTTTCAGCAGAACCAACTGTTCACAACGCTGATAAGAAGAAATGTTAAATATAATTGAATTACATTTCCTGAATCCAAACAAAATAGAGCAAAATGTCTATATGTCTACAAAAAGTATTCAACCCCAATATAAAATGAAGACAAAAACATTAATTTTCTGGTTGTCATACACTCATTAAGTTACAATTTTCATCTGCTCGAAGAGCAGAATTAATGTTATCTTTTTCCAATCTCTCTAAAACAAATAGCTAATGTTAAAGTTAGTGAGTCCATGCTAAACAAACCTAAATAGCGGACTGGTTGTACAGTGTAGGTCATAAGAAGGTTACATTTCAGTTCTCTCCATAATAAACTGGTTAAATGTGTTAATTTAATACCCTGATTTGAAGCCATGTTGTCATGCAGAGTTGTTTATAACAGCAACTCATGAGGAATATAAATAACATTTTTACAAAAACTGCAAGGCCATAATTCAAGCAAAGAAACAGGGTTCACACCTCAGCTGTCATCGTGCAGCAACCCTCAGTCTGACTTAATACAACAGTGCACATGCACCCTATGATGCTGAAAATTCAGCTTTGCATCACAGGATGTTATTTTAAAAATTTAATAATATTTCAAAATTTTTACTGTATTTTTGTTTAAAAAATCAGCCTTATTAAAAACATATTTTAAAACAACAAAAGGCTACATAAATTGACCATCATATGGACCACATTCATAAATTGTGTTCTTTGCTTTTTTTGTCATTCTGCAAGCTTAACCGTATTCACTTTCATAGAAAAATAACAGCTAGAACATACAACATGAAGGGGAGTAAATGAAACATTTTCATTCTCGGATGAACTAGTTTTTAAAGGCATGGCAGCAAAAACAGACAGTTTAATTGTAAGGGTCAGAGAAAGGTGGAAAAATGCCAAACTAAATCACAACTGTTTTTGACTCAAGAAGCCATGACTAATGTTCAAAATGGACTTCATGAGGGAAAAAAATGACACAGAAGTGCAGTATATTTTATCACTCTCTCCAATTCCTCAAGACAAATATGCAGAAAGCCTCAGTTCTCGGAGGAGGAGGACGTCATGAACAGACTTGGACAAAAAAAAAAAAAAATCACTGATTTGAAGCCAAATGCCAGTTTTTTTGCAACTATGAGGAATATAAACGGGCCACAAAAATGCAAGGATTGCAAAGAAAAAAGGGTTCTACATACAGTATGCGCTTTCATGCACCTCAGTTGGACTTAAATGGTAATACAACAGTGCGGAGCGTGTTAAAACATCAACAAAGTCACAGAAAGAAATCCCTCAGACTGGGCAAAGACTGCAGGTATTAAACCGCCAGAAGCAGCAGTGTCACAGCCTCAACGCCTCAAACAGCTGGCAATGACAGTGAAGTTACCAGTCGACACACGTTTCAAATCCTATTTGCATGCTTGTGTTTTAGCTAATATGATTTCTGGAAACAATCACTGGCTGTGTATATGTGATGGTCTTTCTGTGTTAAAGCAACCGTATTTCAGAAACTGGCAGACTTCAGCATTTTGGCACTCAGACAGGTATGTTCTATGCAAGCGTTTAGACGAAAGGAAACAAGCTACAATTCTATAGTTTTCTCCCTTTTAAATACAAGAAGTAGTAGCCGAGGTCCTCTGAATATTACGAGACATTTGCTGTGATTATATTAAATTGTTAAAATTTGTATAATTGCTATCATATTTAAAGCACAAACAAAATGCATATAAATTGCCAAATACCAACTGAAGATGCCTGTAACATATAAAATAAGTAACTTTGTATGGGTGTCCATATATTTTATCATAAATACATATTATATTTAACATTTTTTATGACAGGATCTCTCAGCTACACTCACAACATAATCTCATTTTAAAGAAAAGATGCAGGCCTATAATCTGGACTTCAGAAATCAGCTCTAAAATTGTGATCCGAGCATCTCTAGCTTTTGCATCTTGACTGAGACCTTGGACACAGGTGGGAAGATAGACAATGCACTAAATATACACACCAACTGGTAAAAGAGTGAGTGGCTACAATGTGACAGCCTGTCACAAGAGAAATATACGAGCAGACATGGCCCAGAGGTTTCTCCCAGCATGCCTAAGGCTCAGTAACAAGGTTCATTAACATCCGACACGATTCACCTTTAAAGAGAGAATCAGTCTCTTTCCAGAACACAAAGAGTAAAGTCACAGCTCAGTCTTGCTCCTGGAGAGCTCCATTACTTTCAATTATATTTCCATCTCCATCAACCACACGCTAATCAGCTAATCAAGGTCTTCGAGTTCACCGAAAAATGACAGAGAGCTGTGTTATACCTGGAAGTATACTTTATGAGCTTTCTCTCGATATGCAAATGCATCACATTGTATTGCATCATTCTATGTTGCACTACACTATCTTTTCTATTTAGCCAAAATTGGGTGAGACATCTTTCATCCGAGTGAAAACACAAATATATAACAGCACCTTTATATAGCACCATTTAAAGGCATCCTGTTTGAAAACTACCTTACTTAGTTTCAAAGAAAAAAAAACTGACTTATTGGGGAAAAAAGAGCCAGTGGCCACATTTCTGCAAAATAAATATAATAATATAAATATAATAAATAACCGAAACAGATGAATATGAATCTATAAGTGTTTTATTGTGTTGATTGTTGTACATATCACAGAATGTTTGGAAATGAAATGTCCAGTTATTGGCGCTAAAAGGTTAATGCATTTGAAGATAATGTAGCAGCTACACTAAAACCTAACCCAACCGATAGTGAAAAGCAAACGTGAAACTAAAGATATCTCTACAGTCACACAACCGGAAAATATCATAATAACACTGATCACGCAGATATCACACATAATTCCTTTAAATAAGGGGAAGGTTAGCACATCTTCAATAGAAATCTCTAAAACATTTCCATATACCACCTCCAGAGAGACATGTGGCCTTACCTCGAAATTTCTTAGGAGGGTTGTTTAGGTCCCCAGATTCTGGTTGCACCACGCAGCGGTCGTCCACCAGACTGCAGAGATGAGAAACATGAGTCAGAAAACCTCTCTGCAAGCAGCATATTGAGTATTTCTATTTTTATACAGCTATTTATCACTTGTTCTGCTCTGATTGTGGGGAAAAGAAACTTCAGAGTTCAAAGTACTACAGTGCTATTCGTAGCTGACTGCATGATACAAAGAGATGCTATATTTAAAGAAATATGCAACCAAAATTACATTTTTGTAGAGGTCATCTATTGCACACCTATAAATGTTGAAAAAATCATTTAAAACCATACACACATTTATAATTTACAACCTTACTTAACGGGAAAAAGTACAAAATATTAAGGACCTTTAAATAATAAATAATAATTAAATGTGCTTAAATATGATCTGATAAAATGTATAAAATAATGAATATAATAATGAAATAAACAAATTAAAATAAATAAATGCACATTCTTTGCTCAAGGTAAATGTCAGGAATATATTTTATTGTATTCCTACATGTGAAGTATTAGCATACAGAAAGAGAAACGATTAGCAAATCAAGAGGCCTTTGTGTTTCTTGAAAGGTTTATCTGCTCAAATGTATGAGCCACGGTTTTATCTTGTCCACTCATTATGAGCAAATGTCAATTTATACTGATCAAATCATTCAGTGATAACATACATGACACCAAAATTTGCCTCTCATTGTGCTCTAGAATCCAGAATGAGTCAAGGGCAGTCTAACTCTTACTTCACAAAGCAGTTAAACACACTTCTGTTTGGTTATGAAAAACACATTCTATAACCGCAGTGAGTCAGTTATGGCTGTATGAACAAATCCACAGCTGACATAAGTTCAAGGTATTTTCTTGCTATCATTCAATAATGTTATAACGAGAACAAAACGAAAGAGAATAGGGACATAGTGTTGTCAGAAAGCAAAACAACTCTTGTTTGGGTTTGAATGGAGGAGGGAACATGAAAAGAAGGAACCAGAGATTTGTGGGCCACATATGTGATAGGAATGTCCAAATATGCCAGACAAGACTGTCTATAATTTATCAGTAGTCATATGGAGTAATAGGGATTGTCTGTTGTAACATCCATCTCAATGTTTTAAAGTTAAAATCTAATAAATCTCTGACAGCAACTGCAATTTTTGGGAATCATACATGCATTAGAATGTACAAATTAAACTTTGCTGGGCATCAAATGTACATTCAAATAGATACAATTTAATCAATTATTGTTTATGTTCAAACCTACACTATATATATATATATATATATTATTTGCCTTCGCATTAAAAGTCAATTAAAAGCAAAAATACAGCTTACTGTGCACTGCATTTCTATAGTCATCATAGTCACAGACACTACCGTTTGGGGTCAGTCAAATTGATTTTTATTGAACATAGTATCATAATTTAATACTATTCAGCAAGAATACATTAAATTGACATGAGGTGAAAGACGTATAATATTGGAAAATATTTTAAATAATTTCAAATAAAAAAAAATTACTGTATTTTTAATCAAATAAATAAAGCCTTGGTGAGAATAAGAGACTTCTTTCAAAAACATTATAAACACTTTGAATTGTAATGAATGCAAGCTACACCGTGCTGCGGATTATCACATGTGTGTTTGAACATCCAACTTGAACCTACTCAGATTATTTGTTCCTTTATAATTGGCCTACAAATGCTGTCTATGTAGGCAACTCACTTGGGGTTTAAAGCACAGTTATACAAATGAACCAGCAACAAGTCTGTATGTAATTTGCATCCAGTTTTCATCTATTCACCATAAATGCAACCTGGCAAGTGAATTTCACACTCTCCAATGGATAATGTACAGGTGGCTTTGGCTTTGTAGTCCATTTGCACCAGGATAGCCAGTTCTCATCACACTGGCGTTGTGTCCTTTCTGGTTCCCTGGGCCCAGCTGTAGGCCAGGTGGCTCATTATCCCATCTGTGCTAAGGTCGCTCGATGACACAGAGACAAGCACTACTCACTACGTACACCAGTGCAGCTAAATATAGCTGTGGCTCAAGAGGATGTGCACACAGTAGCAGGGCAGAGAAAGTCATTACAAAGCACAACAACTGAACAACGGCGTCTTGAGAAATGAGATCAGTCAACGTTCTGTTCTTCAAAGCCAATAGCTTGCTTTTGTTGCCATGGATGGGTGACGTGGGGTAGCCGTGTGTGTGTGTGTGTGTGTGTGTGTGTGGGGGGTCACATCACGCAGGCTGGCAAGGGGGCTGATTGCCAGGAGGTGACAGGGTATGATTAAACAAAGACAGCACAATCTCATTTCCAGGGGAAGGACATGAGGAGGGCAACGTTGAGATTTGGCTCCCTTTCCTTCAAGTGCAGGATCAGAATACAGAAACGTAAATGGCACCACAGCTACCATCAACTGTCTGTCATTCTAAACAACATTTTGTCCTGTATTAATATTAATATCTATCATTTATGTAACTGTTGGGTTGCATACAGGTCATTTTTCCAGTGGGGGAAACATAATGCTATATAGAAATATTAAAAGGGTGTTACATTTACCACAATTTCATATGTGATATCAAGTCATTTTAATAAGAGCCTGCACAAACAGTGTTTTGAGCAAGGACAATAACATTATCCATGCAATATGGAGAAGCTGGTTACATGCATTCACTGCATTGACAGATAGAAAGCTCCTTGGTTTGAAAGGGACTTCTGTGTGAGCTGTGATTCAATATAGTACATCCCCAAACTACTGACATTTTCAGCCTGGAAATCTTTGCTGACATTTCAATAACATGACTGCTGCTAAATTATACATAATTAACATAGCATAGTTCACTTCCAAAATAGAAATTTCCTGATAATTACATTATTCCCGCTTGAGGAATAAGGGGCTTGTCTAACACAAATGCTCGTTTTGCACTAGTTCTGCTATGCACGCAGCGACTTCACGCGTTACGTTTTCATGTTGGAAAGGTCGCAGGCAGTAGTAGTACCGAGCTCCATCTGATTTTCTCCTCCAACTTCAAAATGGTCCCGACATCGTTGACTTACCCTTCTTTGTAAATTTTCTTTCACTTTCTTTACATGTTTGCATGTACTTCCGCATTCGTCACGCGTGACCTTATTCCAATGTGATTATGTAATGTGTGAGGTCGAACTGGTGCAAGATGAGCATTTGTGGTTAGAAAGTATATCATTTTTTTAAATGACTGATTGTTTTGCTGGATAAGACCCTTGTTCCTCAGCTGAGATCATGTATCCCTTTGAAGCTGCATTGAAACTGTCATTTGAACCTTCAACCCATTGGTCCCATCTCAGTAGTAGACCCAAGAAAGTCCTATGTCAGTAGTTTGGTGATGTATTATATGAAGTACAGCTCACACAGAAGTCACTTTTAAACCAAGCGGCTTTCTATTGGTCAACACAGTGAATGCGTGTAACCAACTTCTCCATCTGCATGGAGAACTTCATGGCCTAATGGTTAGAGAGTCAGAATTGCAACCCAAATGTTGCAGGTTGCAATATGGCTGCATGCCCACTGCTCTGGGTGTGTGTTCACGGTGTGTGTGTGTTCACAACTGTGTGTGTGCACTTGGATGGGTTAAATGCAGAGCTCAAATTCTGAGTGTGTCACCATACTTGGCCAAACGTCACTTCACTTGATCCCCACTGAAGTCCACTATATAGAGATAAATCCTCAAAAACCTTCATTTCTTTTCGACTGAAGAAAGAAAGACATGAACATCTTGGATGACATGGGGGTGAGTAAAATATAAGGATGAACTAATCCTTTAACTTTCGAAGTTTACAAAATTTGACAACATAAAGGTGCGGTCACATTTACCAAAATATTGAGAGCGAAACTTAGTCATTTCATTAAAAACCTCTGTTATTGGGAGTTTCGTGTAAAGCCCAAAACTTTCCCCAAACAAATTTTGCACATGAACGTACATATTTATATAATCTATTTTCTAAGTGCACTGATCTTTTTGTGAACAAATTATTTATGCATATGTGTAATTGGTAACATTTTACAATAAGTTTCCATTTGTTAAAATAATTTTAGATACGAACTACATTAGTTAACATGAACTATCAATAAAAACGTATTTGTTAATATTAATTTAAAAAATTTCAAAAGCTGTGTCTGTTACTGACCTGAGCTAACATGAACTTCCACTAAACAGCTGAAGTTTTTTGATTGATGCTAATGCTAACAAAGATCAATAAACACTAACAAATCTATTGGTCATTGTCAGTTAATGTGGACTAATGGGACCTTTATTGTAAAATGCCTATATATCAATAATATATCTATCTTTCTAATCTTTAATTAATATATCATAACTGGATCGTCCAGTGAAACAACAGACACATATGCAGAATTTCTCCAATCATTTAGTGCGCTTAAACCCATCCCTGCAGACTCATCTGCCTCCACCTTTTAAGTGCAATGCCCAAATCTCAAAAACCAATCAACAACTGCTGAATTGAACCAAGTCTCCACCATACATTGTTTCTTTTTCCATAATCTGTTATTTGTTCATCACTATGGCAGAAAAGATCTGTTGCTACTTCTGTTTCATCTTTAAAAAAAAAATGTTGTCAGTATGTGTTCCCGGAAATTGAACCAACAACCTTTTGCGCTGCTAACGCAATGCTCTACCACTGAGCCACAGGAACACTTTTGACAGAGACTAGAGAGTAACCACCTAGAAATGCTCTAGTAATGGCATTTATCATATTCCACTGAAAAAGCATCAGAAATCCATACTGTAATATAGTACATAGCACAAAGCATTTCTCAGTTACGTCTCATTTCTAAGTGTTGTTGTACATTCACTTTCTTCTTCCTCTTGTGCTCTTGTATTTCCATCGAGTTCCTCTTAAGCACTACGCTGATGTTCACACACTGGGTGATGACATGAGGATGGTAATCTTACCCTAAAGTGCTGATAAATCCATTGGTGGATCCCTCCGCATACAGGGAGCAGATGTCCCCGATGTGGAGGAAACTGGACATTTTGTCTGACATTTTGCTCCACTTTGCGGTGTGCCTGCAAACAAGATAACAAACAGATTAAGGTGCAATAAAATCAGCATACTACCTAGATGTCCTTTATTTGTCTTATTTAGTCATTATATGTAGGTTACCATCAGATGTGGAGATAGCGAGACAATAATAGTGGGAGGACCATGGGGATGGATTCGAGAAAATGAGAATTTGCCATTTTGAGATGGCCTAGTTTTTGACAGGAATTCAAGGTCCTTCTGCTGAATGGGTGGATAATGAGAAACGCTGTAGAAAGTACAGCTGTGCTACATGCTGAAAAGACACTTATTCTGTGGATTCTTTGAAATGTATTATTTGTACCTTTCTAAAGGTTGCAGCACCTTGGTTCGACTAATATAGCAATTAAGTCACAGTATCATTTAAGGACAAGAAGATGTGACATCTGACCTGTTGAGGGTTTCAATAAGGAGGGCTCTGGGCCAGCATGAAATTTCAGGTCAAATGGCTAATGTCAGTTGTCCTATATGACCAGTACTGTTACCAGCAACCTTTTATGTTTCTTGAATATATGTGACCTTGGACCACAACTCCAGTCATAAGGAGTCCATATCCAGTCCATATCAAAAATTAAGTTATATATTTACAGTAGGACATTTACAAAATATCTTCATGGAACATGATCTTTACTTAATGCTCTAATGATTTTTGGCATAAAAGAAAAATCGATAATTTTGACCCATACAATGCATTTTGGGCTATTACTACAAATATACCCCAGCGACTTATGACTGGTTTTGTGCACCAGGGTCAGATATGTTTTATGCAATGCAACTTAAAGATTTGGTGTTCCATGTATTGTTATTATTGCTTTCATTGTATAGTGATATTGCTGCTAAATGAAATATTATACATTTTAATGATGCACTGATTATAATACTGAAATATGCTATAAGAAATAAAGCATCAATTTATTTTCTAGCAGAAATACTTTTCTGAATTTATTATGATTTCATTTATGATATATATAAAAAATTGTATTCATATGATTGAACATTTCTAATTTTAGTACATTACATTTTACAAAAAAATAACAATCACTTAAATTATTATTATTATTGTGTGGGGGCATTGAAAATATTAGCAATAGGCCTATGTATCATTCTATGTTTAGGCTAATAGATAGCGTAATTTAGCACAAGCAACAGAACAAATAATGAACACTCAGATCCTTTCATATGTATTCATTCGCAGCTAATCCACTGAACACGTCTCTTCTGTGATCGAGTCAATGCTGATCGAGTCAGGCTGAAGATGAAGCCTACAGTTCAATCAATGACAGACGACACCAGATAACATCTGTAAGGAACCGCCTGCACAGATGCTCAATATCTGTCAGTGTAATACAAACAAATAAAGTGTTGACAGTGCTGGAATAATATCTGCCTTTATCTTAAGTGACAGTTTATGCTAGTGGAAAAAGAATGGAACGTTGTTTGCTTTGTCTGATTATAAAGACTAATTATTATATGAAGTGTAAACATCCTCTACCTGATAAATCTCCATTGATAAACCGCATCATGCTCTGCTTGAAATTCAAATATTACCCAAGTTATTACTGCAGATGTTTACTTTATTTTATTACATAGCTTCCTGAATTTCTAATTGGTCATTCATGACATTAAGCTGTCGAAAACTACTGTACCACAAGGCAACAACCTGTTTTTATGTACATGATCAATTATTCTGCATCTCTACAAGGATTAAAATAATACTCTGATCAATATTTAATATCCATTTGTTTATTGACTTGATAAGATAAAATAAGCTATAAAATAAAATTGGGTGATAATGTCTGCCTGACTGTACATTATCCCTTACTTAGTGACCGAAATAAAGTTGATGGTCTGCAAAGACATCTGTGCAGGAACAATAATAATGCATTACAGGCCCACGATAACAATCATTGCCTAAATGAACTGCAAATCACAGGAAAACATGAAACAACTCTCCTTGTTTTCCAAACTGACAAACACCTCAACCATAATCTCACACTGTAAGTCAAATACCACACATTTTTAGCTAGTAGACTAGTAAACATGTTGAATAATTGTATGATGGACAGCTAATCAAAACTAACCCATTCTCAAGTTTATACAAGAATGCTTGATCTAAATACAAGAAAGACGAAAAGCAGAGAACTGGCCAAGTTGGTTTGTTCCAGCTGTTTCTGCCTTACATAGTCTTTAGGAAGATTTTCCTGTCAACTGTAAAGCATGGGATTTGGGAATCTTGAAAATCTTTTCAAACTTTATACAAGCTCCACATTAAAAAGTGAACCAGTATGTGTCCTGTTAAAGCAAACAGTGAACGTTAGCTGGAATGGTATGTGGGCTGTCCCTGAAACACTGAATCACTTAGTTTTACTGTGTGTGGTTTTAAATGTGGAGGCCGAATCAAACTATAGTTTCTATGTATGGAAAAAACAGTTTTACACAGACATATACAACAACCTTGACGCTGAGATCAAACCTAAAAGCTTAATTCGACAGGTGATGATAAACAGCCAATCAGAATTCACCAGCCTCGAACTGAGCAGTGCTCTATTTACCAAACAAACCGCTTTATTCCATAACCTCCAATCCAGAAACACACAATGACCGCTAATACTCTAAACCCGACGGCAGAATAATGACAGTAGCCACTATCGTGTGCAGTCCACCTGCCTCCTCCAGCAGCACTTGACACTGTTACAATATTACCGCGACAACCTCAATCCGCGCATCGAACGCCTTTATTAATACACGCTGTCAAACTTCCGTTCTGCTCTCACTGATGGTGCATCAGTCATACATCCACTGCCTGACGCTGATGTCTCTTCTCGCAGTACAGTAACAGCAAGAGTTCAGCCCAACTTTACCTTCTTCAGTGTCGGGAATAAAACACTGGCGGTGTGGGTCAGCGGCACAACGGTTCCAGCTGGGATTTCTCCTTTAATTCCATGATATGAGAAAGTCCCCAGTTGAAAATCGCGGCGTCTAGCTGCCAGTTGGATTTTGTCCGCTCTTGTCCGCTTTCTCACCACCTCCACATGAGCCCTGAAGCTCCGCCCCCTAACTGAAGGCGTCAGGAGTGAGAGGTGCTGGGTAATGAAGTTCTGAAGCTCTAGATGGATGGGTGGATGTATAGATAATCACTAATGTATGTCAAAAACAGGCAGGCATGTTCTTGCTTTTTCTATAGGCTGACAGTGAATGTGGAGGAGCTTATGAGGTCACTGACTGTCAAAAACAGAAGGAGTTGTTTATTGGGGTTAAGTGAAGAGTGTATTTTATTTAATAATATTAACAGAAGTGTATAATTCTTAATTACTGCATTTGTATTGTATTCATTATTCTATGTAATTGCATGCTGTGGTCTTTAAATTTAGAATGTCCAGAAAAATCCACCCGATATTTAGATGGTGTTTTTAGAAACATGATACTTGATTGAGTGATACCAAATATCATCAGATGCATACTTACCCTCAGAAATCCAGCAAAACGGGTTTGCATCAGGCTAAACTGGTGGCGTGATGGACTACTTCCATTTGATTCTACGTTTGCCCTTCAATTCTGGTTTTCACTTTTTAAAAGTATGACCCACAAATCAAGTTGGTGATCTACTTTTTTGCATCTGGCCTACTAAAATCATTCCTCATGTACATGGGTTGAACTGGAACACATTTTTAATGTGCTTTGGCACCGGCTTTTAACGGTGTTCCCTTGATAGATGCTTTAAATATGCTCTGGGTTGTTTATGACATGCACCAAACTCACATGCGAATGCATTTCAAAACAGGCTGCTATGAGAAGATCAGCGCAGTGGGTTTTAATTGTACAGGATTATTATTTAATGGGGTGTATTAATACTGATGGGTCAAGTGCATTAAAGCGTTTGGGTTGTCTTCAGAAATCATTCTAATGTGCTGATTTCTGATCAGTGTTGAAAATGTTGTTCTGCTTATTTTTTTTAAATCTTTTATAGAATCTTTCTATAAAAATATGTTCTAACAATAAATCTTTACTATCACTTTTTATCCATTTAACACATCCTTGCTGAATAAAAGTATGAATTTCTTTAAAAAAGAAAGAACGAAATAAATAATTTACTGACCCAATCTTTTCTTTATTACTGTATATTGTAACACAACATTTCTATTTTTTACTCTAGTATCCAGAAAAATAGTATCACAGGTCCAAAATAATCTTAATAAATCTTAATATTACATTGATTATAAATCAGTAATTTAGAATAATTTCTAAAGGATTGTGTGACACTGAAAACTGGAGTGAGTAATTATATATATATATATATGTCTATTAAAATATAAACTTATTTCAAATTGCAATAATATTTTACAAGTTGCATTTTTTCTTTAGTCTTTCTTTCTTCTTGATGCATTAACAAAAATGAACAGTAGCATATGATCTGATTTCTAAAAGCTATGGACAGTTACACAACATTATTTTCCAGAGCAGCATCTCAAACAATTGCCCCCAGCACAGCTGTCACTCACATAAAGGTAGATCACCTAGCAACCTAGAGTGCCCTCACACCCTGAGAAGAATGATGCCTGACACGGACACAATAGAGGCTCTTTGTGCTTGTCATTCATCATGTGCTGTATTCTGAACAGCAGGATGAGTAAGAGTGTGAGTGTGGGTGGACTCGGGTCACTATTATCATACAAAGTTGTGCATCTTGCATTGGGCTCTCACCTTATTCTCACCTGTGTGTGTTTGTGTGGAGTGGAAGAGAGCATCGAGTAAGTCTTTGAGATGGAAATATTCGCAGCTACAGCTGCTCAAACCGAAAGTGGCATACAAGCCAGTCCCTTTGATCTGCTGACGGATGCAACGAAACAGCTTATGAAAAAACAACAGTCATCTGTGGAGAAACACTGCAGACAACTATGAGATGTGACACATGTCTTTATAGAACAGTTGTTAGTGTTTGGACCACAAATAGAATTGGAGAAATTATAAATGATGTATTTAAAGGAATAGTTCACCCAAAAATGTTCTATTGCTAAACATTTACTCAGGCCATCGAAAATGACTTTGAAGATTTGGAGAAATTAAGCATCACTTGCTCATCAAAGGATCCTCTTTAATGAATGGGTGCCGTCAGAATGAGAGTCCAAAGAACTAATAAAAACATCACAATAATCCACAAGTAATCCACACCACTCCGGGCAAACACATCTATCATTAAGGCATAATAACCTTCACTTCTGACCAAAATACTTGTCCATAATCCATAATAATGTCCTTTCACCTTTCTGTGGTTATTTCACATCAAAATATTTGTTCATATTTGTCCACCAACATTTTTGTTCAGACTGTAATGTTTGATCTGCGCATATTTCTTTTGTGATTCAGAAGTAATGGTTTAAAGTAAAAATGTCTTAATGATGTTGTTACTTCTAACAAACACATAGCTTTTCACTTCACAAGACATTAATTGATGGACTGGAGTCGTATGGATTACTTGTGATTAGATCATCACAATAATCACATAATAAACTCTTTGGACTCTGACGGCACCCATTCACTGCTGAGAATCCATTTTGTTCTGTGTCAACAAAACTGAGTGGTGTGTAAATTGAGAGCTGTCTGCAAAGCAATAATACAATTAGCCAACCAGTGAGGATCAAACCGCCACTGTTTGTCAAGGTTGATTCAATTAAAGGGATTTCTGATTCTGTTCACCAAAAAATGAAATTCTGTCCTTAATTACTCACATACATGTTGTTCCAAACCCGTAAGACTTTCGTTCATCTTTGGAACATAAATTAAGATAGACAGCAACACAACAACCACGTTCAAGGCCCAGAAAGGTCAAAAGGACATTGTTAAAGTAGTCCACCTCTGATGTCACATGGACTATTTTAACAATGGCCTTACTATCTTTCTGGGCCTTGAACGAGAATTCTTTCAAATCAGAAAGCTTTTGGATTTCATCAAAAATATCTTAATGTGTGTTCTAAAGATGAACAAAGGTCTTACGGGTTTGGAACAGCATGAGGTGGATTGTGACATGGTTATTTTGAAACTGTTCATGTGATGTGATATGAACACAGAGGCCTTTTCTAAATCTGATTATAACCCAATGACCACTGTTCAGTGTTTGAACTGAATCCAGCTGATTTAAATGCACAGCTTGGTCATGACATCTCACACGACCACATCTCCAGATGACAGAGTATAAATAAATTTCCCGCTGTTATTAATAAAGCTTAAATATAATGTAAATCACAAAAATATTAAGCAGCACAACTGTTTTCAACATTAATAAATAGAAATGTTTATTAAGCATCAAATCAGCATATTAGAATGATTTAATAAAGATCATGTGACACTGAAGACTGGATTAATGCTACTGAAAATTCAGCATGGCATCACAGGAATAAATTACAATTTAAAATATATCCAAAAATAAATCAGTTATTAGAAATTGTAATAATATTTCACAACATTACTGAATTTTCTATATTTTAGATCAAATAAATGCATCCTATGTCAGCATAAGAGATTTCTTTCAAAAAATATATTAAACATCTTGTGTAACCCCATACTGTTAAACAGTAGTGTGCGTGTAACAGCGGTGGATTGTGACATGGTTACGTCTGAAACTGTTCTGTGATGTGATATGAACCACTTCTAATCTGATTATAACTTAAGCCAGTTGTATCACAACATATTCTGAATATCATGACATCACACACGACCACACAGATGACAGATGTTAACCATAACCAGAGTTATGTGTCCCGTTCCACCCTACAGGACAAAGTTCTTCCTCACTAAAAATAAAAGACAATTATACCGTGATAATGGCTCTGGTTCTCCCAGAGGAAATGGTCTTATTAAGTGAGCTACAACATTACTCTAACTGGGTCTTGTAGCTTATTGCTCTGCGAGCCATGAATTGTCATTAATAAGCCATTATTTAGTTTAGAATCATACATTTTACACATGCATATTCCACAGTTTATCAGTTCACATGCTAAAAAAAGCAGAAACATATGCTTGATAAACAATACGCTCCGAGAGATGTGCATCGCTTTATCATAATCTAAAATCTGCACGCTCTAGTATGTGGTAACTATGGAAATGAATCATTTGTACTCATCTGAGATATGATATCTGAGGATGCAGCACACAGACTCTTCAGAGAGATAGAGAGAGATCCAGTGGAAGGCTTTTGAAATAGAAAAGCCATCACTGTTAATATAATTTCCCCTCATCGAAACAGACTGTGATCTTGCTGTGAGCTGTTACACAATACAAGTTTAACGTCACTTTCTTTCTCCATTGTGGATAACAGTACCTCCAGAGGTCTGTGTTGTTGAGTAATAAAGGCCGATTAGCAGGTTTGAGCTTCATTAAGTCACTATTAAGCACTGTGTAATTTGACTGTCACTAATGGCAGCGTGGAGGACAGGCGTGACGGATGAGAGGAAACTAGGCTCAGAGAGTTTCTGCAAACGAAGGATTCGAGAATGTTAAACAGCGGAGGACGAGCAAAGACAGCAGAGATTGTTAGCTTTTAACACAGATATATGGGCACTTGATGATTGGAATGAGCTGCGTGATCTTACCGCAGGATATCAAAGCCATTACAAGCACATTATGCATGTAAGAAGAAAATTGTTAAGAATGACTGTTTAAATAATGACCTTAAGGAGTTTCCAGCAGGATATCTCTATGGTGTCTATGTTATGTATACGGCTTATACTTATGACCTAAAAGTCACATCGTTATCTGGGCCACTGGAATATTTTTTTTCTCATGTTGCAGTGAAATCCTCCTGACAATTGTTCTGTATAAAAACATAAGGCAACATGGTTTTAAACTGGGCTGCACTGAACACCAGCAGCGTGGGCATTAACCAAGTCTTGAGGGACACTTGTTTAATAAAACACTGCCCTACTTTCTCTCGAGGATCTCAAGCCAGAGGAAAAAAGGCCAGTCAACAAACAGAAATGCATCTTTTATGCAAGTTTACTACCATTGTTTTACCCATTCCATACCACATTATATAAATGTATTTTTTGAATGATCAAAACTAAAAAGAAAAAGATTTTAATCAATCAAATATCATCATTATTATTTGTAGTATTTATTAAATAATTATTGGATATATTTTATCAAATATATTGTATTTTATCAGTATTGCTCATTGATTCATATGAATTAAATAACAAATAATGATTATTGTTGATGTTATTAAATACAAATTATTAAATTTAATAATTAAATTTAACAGAAGAGCCGAGCCCAGGACACAGAGTCAGAGGTGTCAGGAGGTGTCCCTCTCAGCGGTGCAGAGGTTGCCGTCAGTGCCGCTCAATGTCTCTCTATCTGAGGAGAAAACGTGACCTCACCATGATAAGACAGAATGAGACCTTGTTAGTCAAACTCTAAGTGTACACCTCAAGAGGCAGAGCTGACACATGCTAACTGATTTCACTCTTCAACAATCGTTGCTAAACACTCCAGCCTACACGCGCCGTCCAGTCGATATCACACATCCCGTTACCATAGAGACGCGGGAATGTGCTCACTCACCAAACCCAGTGACTCATGAGACAAAACCAGGATTCGGAGAGTTTGCCACGATCCTCACATTATCAGCTCATCCAAGTGCAAGGAAAAACAATCACTACACAACGAGCAGAAGCACCAGACACACTGAAGAGGGCATGTCCACTTCAACATTTGAACATCTTGAACACTGGCATACATCCTTGAGAAAACTATTTGCAGATTTAGGTCATCATACATCGGAAACTTAAATATTTACATTTGTGCAAAGATAAAAATAAGCATATGCATGTATATATATATATATATACACACACACATACATATATATGTATCTATATATGTGAGTGTGTGTGTGTGTGTGTGTATATATATATATATATATATATGAGATAGATGGATGATAGCTAGATGACAGACAGACAGATAGATATTTTATAATACAAATTATTACCAAAATATTTTTTATTAATACAAATATTTAGGTCCCTGTCTCAGCATATAACATCCTAAACATGTACTATAATAAATTATTATAGATTATTGCATTTTTGAAAATAAATTATTTATCATTTTTAAAATAATATTTTAGAGTGTTTTTTAAATTATTGTTTATTATTAATATGTTTATTTTTATGATGAATTTTTAGCTCCCTTTCTCAGTTCTATGACATCCTAAACATGTTTCAATAATTTATTCTATTTTTAAACATAATAATTTACAACATTTTGAAGGTTATTTAGTAATACTAATATAATTTTATTTGTATTCTTATATTTAAGTCACGGACCAAGTGTATGACATCCTAAACATGTTATTATAAATTAATATATTTAAAATGAAATAGCCATTTATAATATTAAGACAATTATATAGTATGATAAGAAATAACACATTCATGAAAAAGGCACTCAAAAATGTATATTGACTGAGATTTCCATAAGAAACAGGAAGTTCAGTCCAATGTAACCAAACGTGATGTGTAACATGTCACTGATAAAGGGAGAATCTATCTGCTTTACCCAGCATGCCTTGAGCTTTGCTCTGGTTTCTGGTCTCGGTGCTAATTAACCCAGATGTGGATATTAATATTGCGATGGAGATGAAAGGGGCTGGAGTGGAAATGGGGCAGATGGAGAGGAGAGGGGGCAGGTTTCGAGTGAACTGGGTCACTCCCACCCGTGTGTGACAGGAGACTAAAACCGTTACTATATTAAAACACCCATGGGCCCTTTTTAATTGCTCATTACCCACTAGGTCTAGGATATGGTGAGACACCCAGACTGCTCTTAAAGGAGTCATTTACACTCAAACGACAAGATGCTGCTGTTGTATGTTTTGAAGAACTGATAGTTTGTTGATAGACACTTCATAATAACCTGCTGTTAACACTGTAGCAGTTTGGCTCTAGTGTTGAAGTGCCAAGCACAGAATTCAGTCTGATCATAAATCAGGTTTATCATCTTATCATCAACCCTACACTGGATTCTCAAATATTACTATGTGAACTATGTTTGAACATTTGGAAAAATAAGTATACAGATAACAATAAACAACATAGAGTTTACATACATGCTTGTTTATGGTTTTGCTTTTCATAATTATCATGAACAGTGTTATTTTAGTATTAAACGTTATTTATTAATATTTTATATAAATCGTTTTTTTTTTTCATTTTTTATGTTTAATTTTGAATTGTTTTTAAGTAGTTTTGTTTTGATTTTTATTCATTTTTGTTTGTTTTTATATACATCTATCTAGCTTGAATTCGTTTTTTATTTCAGTTTTAATTTAGAACTTAATTTTATGTATTTTGGCAAGTTACCATTTTTCTACTATTTGTATTTTATCAAATAAAATCAGTAGTTTTATTTTTAGATAACATTAAAAACATTTGAACAGCAACAATGAACAGCAATTTGTACAGCATTTATGAATCTACGTTAATGTTCATCAACATATCCATGTTTGTTAAATAAATGTTCATTTATATTCGAAATGTTAAAATATATATTTACCATGAACCTAGAATCATAAATTCTATAAAAAGTATGTGTCTTTTTTTTCTATTTATAAATTGTGCTTTGATCTAATATTTTAAAAATTAAACTTTATTAAAAGGTTTATGGCTAAATGTACACCAAAACATGTTGTAATAAAAACATATTAATCTATATATTTATGTTTTGCACACATACATACATAATAAATTGCATGTATTAAATCAAGACTTTTAAAATGAAAACTTTTGCTCCCCAAAAAACGAATAATACTAAATAAGTATTTCTCCGGGACGGTCAGACTTTAAAGTGTGTTAAATCAGTCATGATATAAATACAACTTTTGAACATTTCTAATCCCAACTAGGACACATGAAATACTTTATTCAATGCAGAACTGACATATCTAATGGTAACAATCCTGTGCAGTTTGAAGCCCCGCAGTGACAGACTTTTCTCAGTGGTATGTTATCAGCATCAGCCCCTGTGTGTGTCCCAGTTGGTGCTTTATCCCATTTCAGTGCATGTGTGTTCCCGTTTTGTCCACCTGCGTAGTCAAAACTCAGTTCTTCGTATATTTCTATATCCCGATTTGCGAACAGAGCGAGTCTGGGTAACAGTGAGTGCACTCGGACCGGCACCATGAGCAGGTTGGGCTGGCAGGAGTGGTTGATGAACCTCCCCACATTGCCTACGGTCACGGGGTCCACGAACGTCTGGGTGACCCTGTCCCCTTCGCTGTGTTCCTGCACAGCAATGATGTAGTTCATATCTAGGGGAGTCTGGGAGAGCTGGCGGCGACGGGCCTCCAGAAACCCGATTACTTCCCCGGCGTACTCGCATACGAATCGGCCACAAGGGAGGCGCTCCAGAGCCTCCACCCCCAAACCCCTGTCCTTGGTGCTGAAAACACCCAGACGAACCTCCACCCCCTTTTGAATGACGCGGTTCTGGCAGGACTCGCTGCATGCGCATAAGACATTGCACTCGAAGACAGGCCTGCTGTAGCCGCCGTCCTCTCGCTGTTGGTTCAGATGTCCCACGCTGTCATACATCTGGCCGAACCTCAGGCAGGGGCAGCTGTCGGGCAGGCAGGACCGGGCACGACAAGAGCAGCCCGGGAGGGTCACTGCACTAGGATCAAGGTCACAGCCTGGTCCTTGTACATTATCTGGCACATACTAAAGAATTGATTCTAATGAAGAATTACTGTAAATTGGAAAAACAGTCTGAAAGTACAGTCAAACCAAAAAGTATTCAGACACCAGATGTCATTTTTGATATCTTTTTACTAGTGGGTGCAGGACACTATAGTTCAGGATAGAAAAATAAAGTGAACTGTGACATATGTGACCATGGACCACAAAACCAATCATAAGGGTAAAACATTTTTTAATTGAGATTTTTACATAATCTGAAAGCT
Source organism: Gymnocypris eckloni scoliostomus (assembly GCA_027564155.1). Classification (NCBI taxonomy): domain Eukaryota; kingdom Metazoa; phylum Chordata; class Actinopteri; order Cypriniformes; family Cyprinidae; genus Gymnocypris; species Gymnocypris eckloni. Next base: position 19,298,905 of record CM050431.1, read on the forward strand.
GAATATATAAGCTTCCCGTTGATGCATGTTTGTTAGGATCTGACAATATTTGACTGAGACGCAACTACGAATCTGAAGGTGCAAAATACAATCGAAATATTGAGAAAATGCCTTTAGAGTTGTGCTAATTAAGTTCTTAGCAATGCATATTACTTGTAAAAAAATACGTTTTTGATATATTTATGGTAGGAATTTTACAAAATATCTTCATGGAACAAATCTTTACTTAATGTCCTAATGATTTTTGGCATTAAAGAAAAATCGATAATTTTGACCCATACAATGTATTGTTGGCTATTGCTACAAATACACCCGTGCTACTCGTGACTGGTTTAGTGGTCCAAGGTCACATATTATACCCAAACATTTTTCATACAGTGGACTACCAGTAAAATTGATTCAAAAAATTATTCAGACATTGACTTGACCTTGTTTTGCTTAAGTGTTTTTCTTTAATTGCTAATGCGAACTTTTTACACCACAGACTGAACAGAATTAAGCATTGCTTGGTAATTGGGTGACCTAAAATGGTATTATCTAATTATGTACTTAAATTGAACAGATAACAGCTATTCAACCTAATTCATTACATACCTTCCATCAAAGTTATCTGACATTATCACGATGAATTTGTTCTGACACAGTTTAAATTTGAGTTCTTGTCATATTATCTTATTCTAAACTATAGTGAATAAACTGTGATAATGTGCGAAATGTTGAAGGTGTCTGATTAATTTTTGGTTTGACTGTAATGTTATATGAAAATGCTGCCATCTAGTGGTGCTGTGGGTATTCATGCTATGTAAATCTTTTTATCGACATTAAAATTAACTTAAGTGATGTTGAAAACACTATTAGCCTAAAAAATGACGAAAATGCCGATATACCTATAAAGACTTCGATGTAAGGCGAGTGAAATGTCATGTTATTACCTGAAAGTTGGGGAAAGCCTCTTTGGGAACGCTGTTCTCAATCAAGATAGGAACATTCTCGAGTCCGCCACTCAGATCTCGGCTGTAGGATCGCATCATGTCTTTTTTATACGTTTCTGTCTGATTCGGATGTGAAAGATGACATTATTAACTTGGGGTTTGTTATGAATATCGATGTATTCATGTGAGAAATGCGAACGGAAGCGGAAATGCCTCAACGCTCCAAGTCGATGCAAAATTAAAGTCCAGTCACGCATTCTTTTTTGTTATATAAATATTCAAGTTCATGCTGATGTTATTTATGAATTGAAGTTTTAATGTAACAAAAGTTTATGTACAAGCAAACTAGAATGCTGAGTCTCACATAATTATTTTGTTATCATTATATATTTCAGAATTAGATGCTACTGAGTGTAGTTTAAACCCATACTTCAAAAAAGTTTTTTCTGCTTTCAACAGCTGTTGGCATATGTATTATTAACATACCGATTTTGTTTTAATATTTGTTATTAATTATAGGTTATAGAAACGTTCACAAAATGGCATGAGACTTCTTATGACAAAACCGTGATTATATGAATGAATTATGAAAACAAGAGTTTCAGTTTTGTGAAGTCTTTCAAAATCAATGCAACAGAAACATTATTGATTAAAAAACAGGCTTAAAAATGATATATCATTTGTCCACAAGTCAATATTCTCTGATTATCAAAGGCACCCATTTAATCACAAACATGACTGATTAAATGGTTTAGTTTTTTTATTTAATGTTTAACCACAAAAACATCTTAATAACAGACACTAAGACATAAAATTTTGAAAATACAGAAAAGCACTAAACACTTTAAAAACAGTCTGATTGGCACTTTTGTGCTTTCATCCACCTATAACTGGCATTTTTCTATGCAGATGTTTGTTGCATGATTAATGTACAGCAGGCAGCAATGTATTTCAAACACATTTTAGTAATTTAACAAGAGGACAGACTTGTAAAACACAGGAGGGCAAATCAATACTCTAACAATTATTAGCTATTTAAAAAAAAAAACAAGGCATAATGTCTGTTTATCCATAATTTCAGTCTATTTTTGCATGACTGTTAATATATTGCATGGAGAGTTAAATTGTTTAATAGTAGATCAGAACCAAATGATATACAACATTGGCCTGTTTGCATAAGCAAGCACCACAGAGACAGTAACAGGTTGCCTGACAGATCAAAAAAATAAAGGACCAGATACAGTATAACCTCAGCCATAATCAGGCATGAAATGAGGCAAACACATATCTGCTTATAGCAGAGACATCATCACAATGGTCCCATACAGAAATGAACTGATCCACCACAGCCAACCAATAGAAATTGAGTTTGAATAATTAAAGTAAATGTAAAAGACAGGAGGTGAGTGTTCGTAGCCATCATCTTGATTGTGGCGTCGACCCAGGATGATGTCTAAGTCAAGGTTTCCCCTTTTGTGACCTTAAGAGACAAAACAGAAAACAAATCGGCTTTATTTCAAGCAAATTAAAATAAGAAGGTCATGTAAAGCTTCTTTCCTCGTACCATCTACCTCACAAACAGTTAAATGCTCTCCCCACTGTGCAATACCCAACTATCCATACTTATATTTACTATACATGTTATTGATTTAACATATCTTACATCTATCCAAATTCTATTGGATAGTTTCAATATAGCACATCTGTACATACAATAAATATATTGTCCATTGTGTATTGATTTCACATATTTATTTTGTTATGTGTCTTGTCACTTGTCATCCTGTCTGGACGCTTCTGTCACCAAGACAAATTCCTTGTGTGTGTAAGCACACTTGGCAATAAAGCTCTTTCTAAAGTCTTGTTATTGACTTAAAACATACTCTGGCTTCAATGTACTCAATCCTCCTCTCCAAAGCAGTAAGCTTCTCGTTCAAAGTGGCTAAACGGGACCTGCAGGACATATCTGAGGGGGGAACAAAACAAAAACAGAAACATTTCTTATTAGGACACATACAAGAAAAATCGTAATTTCCTGTGACACAAATATTGTGCAATAATCTTAAAAATATTTTGAAAGAGACTAAGCAAAACAATAAAAATTAGGCAAACAAATGTGTTACTATAACTATGAAAAATAATAATATGATATACTATCTATATAATAATATAAATAACATTTAAAAAATGTAAATTATAAATAAAATAATAAAATATAAACCATAATAGTAATAAATAAATGAACTTTTCGTTACATTATTGATATTACAGATATACTGTAACCTTACTAGCACTGGAATTGGGGCTGGTTTATCAAAACAAACAGCATTAGTTAACTTAGTCTTTACATTAGTGAACCCTGTTAGGCCCTTTGACCATAAGCAAAGATGTGTATGCGGCTATTGAAACATGTACATTCGGTATACTAGAAAATACGGTAACGTTCATCATCAAAGTGCAAATCTGAAACATGAACGACAAGAGCAGCATTAGCCCAACCCAACGCCCTGTATGTTTTCCTGGTCACTGCACTGCCTGTATGCCTAATAAACTACCTCTTTAACATATATACTCACTTATTATACTATTACGTGGTTCTAAACAACATCAAAAAACAAAACAACTGATTTACCCACATATTTTCCACCTATTACACAATCGAATGACCCACTGATCTCGATTAGCATGCTAGCGTGAATAAATGGCGTAATAAATTGTCAAATAAACGACGAGCCGCTGCTTCTCCATCTCACCGAAGGAATTGAGGAAATCGGCTATTTTCTTAATGCTGCTGGTGATCACTTCGATATATTCACGGTTCGCCCAGTCTTGATGAATTTCCCTTTGCACGGGATCCTCCTGTCCGGCCATCTTGAGCCAGTTAGCTTTAGCATTAGCCACTGACTGAGAGAGAAGGAGCAGCGCCCCTGATGGACAAACACACGCCGTTCATTGTGGATCCAACGGGGAAACGAATGCGGGGATCTTTTGAAATTAAACACAAATATGCGATTTGAGCAAGTATTTAAATAAGTAAAAAGTGAGACATTTAAAATAAAAATACACGTTTTTCGGCTTGACTGAAATCTCCCTGTAAAATATTTAATTTAATCTCTTGCACTTCGTATTGTTTGATATTCTTAACTCAGTCTTTAGAACGCAGCCAGTGCTTACGAACGTAATAAACGGAAAAAATACACAAACAGAAAACAATAACATTCTGATGCACGTTATTAACAGACAAACAACTGCGCGCGACCATAACAACATATCTGGAGAGTCATAACGGATCAGCCTTCAGTCAAAGTAAAATTATGTATATGCCTTTTATCTATAATAACATTTTCGACTATTGTTCATTTCTAACTGTGTACTAATGTGTGACCGTTCTTAGCATTTAAATTATTATTATTACCCTGGCTTACTTTCATATCCTCGTTTTTTTTACTTAACGTCACTTCAAAGGCCACAAAGCTTCAATTTGCGAGACTTCCGGTGTCACCCTCGTCAGTTATTTTTAACGGTATAAAACTAAACTAAACATTGTGTGGCTTCATATTCATTAATATTAATTAATATTACATGTCGTAATTATAAACACATTGGTTTGTTGCGTAAATAGTTTTACCGTTTACTGCACTTTATTCTTCAGATATTTATATAGCAGCTTAATTGGAAGTCTCACACATTCACATCACAGAAAAACGCTTAACGTTACTTGCTTGTTGCAAAATACGGTGGATAGCCTATGACAGAACCTTGTCCAATAACATTAATATTATGGTACTGTTTTATCATATTAATGTAGTTTGACCGGGTCATTAATGTGCACTGTCGTAATTGTTTGGCAATATAGTAATGTGAACTGTTATTATTGTGTAACATATTCTGCTGAATTGTTTTAAATGAATAGAGCGATGTCAAGCAAGTTTAGAAGCTGTAGACGAAACCTTGCTGCCGCTTTGGATCAGGCAGCAGAAGAGGTTCCTAATTTATCATCATCATCATCATCATCTCAAACAACTGCAGCATGATTAGAACATCCCAGGATGACATGTATGTATCTAACACTGCACAGACAGGCAAGATTGCATGTGTTTTAGTGCGTATACTGTGTTATCAGTGATACATGTGCTGCAGTTGGCCTAATTATCATGCCTGCCATCAATAATGAGGTCGTTTTCTATAAATAGGAATGAAGACTTTCAGTGCTGCATGCAGTCTGCAAAACTGCAAGATCTATGTGGGCTCTTCGGTCAGTTTTATCATCATCAAAATCATTTCAGGCATTAGAATGGCCAGTTTTGAACTAATTCCCTCCTCTATTTCCAGATGTACAGACCTTGGAGGATCTTGTGGCAAAGCTGGAGTTTGAAAATGAGCTGAACCGAGTCTACAGTAGATTCCTGCAAAGTAAAAGCCAAGACCATGGAAAGAACACAGAAAGTGTGAATAGCGATGTGGATGAGGGAAGTACAGGCCGCTGGGTTCATGATAGTAAGGAGGAATATTCCTTCCTGCTAGACATGGTTCTTGAGATTGAGCGGGACAATGACTTCACTGCTGACTGTGATGTCAGTGCTTTGGAGCGGGACTTACAGTTATCACCATAGTTTTGGTGCCCTCAACGATCTTATAACTTTCAGTTTAAAGAAACTGGGCCATTTTCCAAAAAGAGCTAACTAAAAATGTTTGGCTACTTGGAAAGTTGAATAGATATATGTTTGTATAGCAGAGTTTATAGCAATACTGTATATGCATGTCATTCTTAATTACTACTTGTATAAATTAATTTATTGCTGCACTACAAATCAACATAAATAAAACTCCATTAAAAAGGACATATCATTTTTTTAATTGATCTGTTGCTAAATTGATCTATAACATTTTCATTTTTTTTTTTTAATAATATCTATATATTAAATAGACTAAAAAAATAGTAGCAGTATTACTATTGGTCTATACCTTTAACCTTTTTTTGAAATTGTATTTATTTGTTATAATATCTATAATATCGTTTTATGACAAAATAAACATATTATTTTCAGTTCCACTTTCTGACTTCTCCACTTCACAAGTGCTGGTGGTAAAATATTTATGCGTCATGGTAAATGCGGTTAAAATTTAATTTTTGTTTATAATAGTAAAAACATTACTATTAATCTAAACACTTTAACTTTTTAAAATTTGTTTAGAAATGGTAGAAATGTGGATCTATACGGTTTTTTTTATTTGTTATATCTACAGTATACACAAAATTACTGCTTAATTGGAATATAAACTCAAAATAACAAGTCTGTATTATTCAAATTAGGAAAATGACTAGATTCCACACAAGTATATGACAAAACTTCACTTGCACGGTGTGAATAGTTATTTTCAGTGTTTGCGCAGTCAGCATAATCTAAACCAGATTCAGTATTATGCTGATCATTAAACTAAGTTTATTTAGTTAGAGAATAATTCATTTTTACGGTGCATTAACACCCACAGTACTAACTTGTTTAAACCAGTGCCAAGGGAAATATGCAGTATGTGACTTAACTTTAAAAAAAGAAATGTGGAAGTGAAAGTGTAAGGCTGAGGTTTGTCATTTGAACTGCTTCTGTTTTTTTGTTCAGTGTCGTGAACAGAAATAAGGAACTGAAAGCTTTTTAAAAAGTTTTATTGTGGTTAACAGATGAAAGATAAAAGCTGAGCTGTGCAGTTCATGGATAAATTACAACTATTATAATAAACATTTAGAGTTACATCAGAAGCTTCCCTCAAAAAGGTTTTAGAAAGCATCTTCATTAAGTAAACGGTCTAAAAAACAGCCGCACTTTAATCATGTCTGCACAGTCGGTCTATATCAAACAATAATCTACAAGTGACATGGAATGGACGGTCTATCTCACATGGCCACAACACGAGGAGGTTGCCAGGTTTATTTCATCCTCTTCAGAAGCTCTTTGATATCTGCTTCAATGTCGATGGTGAGGAACCTTCTGCTGTATCTCTTGAACGGTTCCCCGTCCGGGCCGATGAGGAACTTCTCAAAGTTCCAGGAGACGTCATTCCTGTTCACCGGACTCCAGATGATACATTTGGGATCACCCATCAAGGACACGGAGTCGTCGCTGGGCTGAGGCAGCGTCTCCTTGAGGAACACAAACAGAGGGTGGGCGTTCTCACCGTTCACTTCAAGCTTCTCCAGAAGTTGAAATTTTGGTTCGAAGCCATTTCCAGGACGGACGTACTTCAGAGACAGCAGAATTTCCTCGTTCTTGCAGTTCTCCTGTTGAGCAACCAAAATTGCACAATATGTTATGCAATAAAGCAGATAACGGCATGTGAGCAGAGAATCAGTTAACAACACATTGTCCATTGTCATTGCTATCAAAAGTTAATAAAGCTTTGCTGATAGCGATAACAGATTGTAAAATATTTGAATCATTTCTACAATGCAAACCACTGAAAATGGCATTTAGAATATTATTAAATATGAATATATTATTCATATTGAATATATTAGCCAGTGTTCCTGTGGCTCAGTGGTAGAGCATTGCGTTAGCAGCGCAAAATGTTGTGTGTTCAATTCCCAGGGAACACACATACTGATAAAAATGTATAACCTGAATAGCCTTTGGATAAAAGCGTCTGCTAAATTCATAAATGTATGTTATTTAATATACAACAACTAATATATATAGTAGTAACAACTAATAAATAACTAGTATATATATTTATATATACAAATTTTAAATATATAAAAAGCTTTAATGTATTGAAAGAACATTAAAGAAAGAAAGTACAACATTTATTTTTAAATTCTTAAAAATAAATAACACTATAAATATCTCTATTTTTATATCCTCTGCCCAGCCTCCAAGAACTTTACACCTCCAGAGTGAGGAAAAGGGGTAAGAAAGTCACCCTGGACCCCTCACAGCCAGCTCACTCTCTTTGAACTGTTGCCCTCTGTCCGGCGCTACAGAGCACTGAGCACCAAAACAACCAGACACAAGAACAGTGTCCCCCCCATCCCCCCATGACACATGCACATTCACAGTTCTGACTATGGACATTTTATTTTCTGTAAATTTCTATTTTATTACTATTGTTATTAATAAGTATCTATTTTCTTCATTATTAGTGTTTTTATTACATGAATTATATGTTGTTTGTACTTTCTGTACCGGAAGCTCCTAACCCTAAAGACAAATTCCTTGTGTGTGCAAACACACTTGGCCATAAAGCTCTTTCTGATTCTGATCAATATATAAATATTTGAGTTTCAATCTCTAATATAAAAACCTGAAAGGGAGTAAGTGAAGAAAGAGCCATACTGCCTCACCTGATGTCCGAACTGGTTGCAGGGAGCGCCTAGAATCACGAGCCCCTGGTCAGCGTAGCGGCTGTGGAGCTCGTTCATCTGGGTGTAATCCCTGTCTGTTGTGCCTCAAAGCGACGCCACATTTTCAATAAGCACCACTTTACCTTTGAGAGAGGAAATATTCAGGAGGTCCCCGGACAAAAGTTTGGCGGACAGATCATAAAACTTCTTCGCGGCCCCTGCCATGCTCGAACACGACGTTTAACTTGCTACCGATGTTTAACCAACAAACCTTGAACTGAACCTTGAGTCACAGGGAGAGGAGGCGCGTAAATACTACTCAAGGAAGTGCATGACGCTGCAGCTTGGAACGTCAGCAAGAGGTAAATACTGGTAAACACTGCCATCTTCTGACGAATGGGTGTATTGCATCCAATATCCAGGGAGCATATGTCCGATAATTTATTTAAATAAATAAATAAATACATAATAATAATAATAATAATAATAATAATAATAGATATATTAACCCTAACCCTAACCTAAGTATTTTTTATTTAAAATAAAAATGTGTATTAAATGTAATACATATTTTTTTATTGATATGTTTAATACATTTACCTCATTTGGCCGAAATGTTTTTGAATGTTTTAATAAAATGCTCAAAATATATAATGTTTAACTTTGAACATTTCAGCTCTTGAATGAGGGTAATTTTATTTTCAAGTGGGATCTGTTGTTGGTTAGTATGCAATGTTATATAGGTCTGTATGGATAAATTAACCATGGATTTACTACGAATAAAACAAACCAAAAACATTTAAAAACCCCAAAGTAGCCATGGGTTTGTTACACCAACCACAGTTTATCCATGGTATTTGTAATAAAACTGTGCTCTAAAAGGAAAAAAAAAGGTTTCTACAATTTTACTATAATAAAACCATGGTTACATTTTCGTAAAGATATTACTCCGTGTCAAAGTAGCTTACTTTTCGTTCCATATGAGTCAAATAGTCGGTACCTTCGTTTGTTTTGCAAGATATCTTTATTTAAATTATCTGTTGTCAACTTTGTTTTATTGTCGGTCAAATATCATATTCATACATGCAAACTGAAAAATGTAAGCCCTCATTTAAAATATTTTTTGTGAGTTTGTGAAATAGTTTCGCTGTCTACTTTGCGTGTTCTTTACGCAGCTTAGCTTTTTAAATTATGTTGCACAAAGCCGGTCCGAACCAAATACATTCAACCCCTCAGCATACATACACACGACGACACTTAAACCGTTTCGAAAACCGTTCTGTGTTAAACTAGAAATGACAGACACCAGTAACAGAGAAGTGTTAGCGTTTAGAAAAGAAACATAACAGTCGTTCACTTTTAAGTAGTAAATAGCTTCCACCCCTATAACAAGTGAATGGTTTCGCCCAGGAAGCTCGAGCGCGACCTGTTGTGTTTAAGGAAGTGAATCTGCGCTTCCGAATGCCTGCGCTCCATCCGCTACTAAATTCTGATTTTTATTTAAAAATCCTCTTATCTTAGTCAGTATCTTCTGTAACTCATGCAGCTGCTCAGTAAAAGTTGATGAATTGAATGAATGGACCAGAGAGACTGCTATCCTCGATAAGAGCAGCTCTCGGTTATTATTTGCACTTTAATATCTAATACAGCACTCAGCTGACATGTGGGACTGGCAGGTCTTGAGTCTCATAGGCTTCATCTCTCTAGTTCTTTTTCTCTTTGCTGTATGTTATATTTTGTACTCTGGACTGACCACTGACATCCACATCAGGACTGGTTTACCCCCGGTCAGGAACATCACTATAGCCTATAAATACAAAGTGGGACCTTATAAAGACAGCGGGTCGCTGTTCAGAGAGAGCTGCCGCATCGGACCCAAGCTGTCATGCATTGGGATCTTTTATGATGATCCAAAGAAGGTAAGTAATGTTAGACCTTTGAATGAATGATATTTTTGGAGTGAATAATGGCAACGTTTAACTTAGTGTGAAAGTTGGATCAGTGATTGATTTATAGCTGAAGATAAAAAAATTTTATAGAAAAGTGTGCTTACCTTTATAGAAATGTATTTATTCATGTATTTCTAAACATTGCTATGATGGCAAAGCTTTATTGGAGTTAATGTTAAATTATAGAAATAAGAAATGTTTCTTGAAGAGCAAATCTAATCATATTAGAATGATTTCAGATTTCATATTAGAATGATCTATCTATCTGTGTGTGTGTGTGTGTGTGTGTGTGTGTGTGTGTGTGTGTGTGTGTATATATATATATACAAACCTGAGGGTTAAAAATGTCTCATTTAAAAAAAATGTTTCTATTTAATGAAATATTTGCCTTATTAAAACAACTATTATTTATAAGTTTGTTTCTTTTTTTTCTTCTGGTGCCTGAAGTAGAAGAATTTTGGTCAATATTGATAATTAAACAATATTTTGCTGAATGTGTTTTTTGTGCTGGCACCTTAGCAAATTTTTAGGATAAATAAATATACAATAAAACCGCCAGTAGGTAGCAGCAAGTCCCTGTTTTAATAAATGTCTGAATCATTCAGATCAAACGATTCGTTCAAACCGGCTGATTCAATAGAAACGAAACAAGTGAGACCTTCTGAATGGACCGCTGAATCTCTGGCTCACTCAATACTGTATGTTCAAAACCTGATTCATTCACGGAATAAAACACTGTGTTGCTATGCACTGTTGTATAAAACTAATAGCTCATTTGTGCTCGCGGCCTCGCGCACATGTGCTGATATACAGAAAAGTACATTGCTTGTGCAATGAACAAAAAAAAAAACTAAAGTCATACATGGGTATTTTTGTTTCATTGCTGGAATAACAAGGGCATTCTAACTGTATTCTATGGGCTTCATCATGCAGTGAATGCTTTTTTCAATACGTATTTTATTTTCTCCTCAAATTTGGATAATGTCAGCTTTCCTACAGTCACACATACATTGTCAGGAGAATGTCTTTAAATTCTAATCAAGGAAAAATCATAGCTTCTGTTGTCTTTTTAAAGAATTTCAAAATGCTTTGCTTGTGCACAGCTCGTTGCAGTACCAAGTTCTGATTGGCCAATCACCGTTATTTATTTCATAGTTGATCATAAGTAGAGAATTTTTACATTTCATGTGCATGATACGTTTTACGTAATACACAAAATTAATAATCCAAAGGGGATGGTAAGGGGGGATGGTGGTTTTACAGAGGGGATGCTTTTTGTAATTTTTTTCAACCAGGGGGATGCCAAAGGCGTGTGGATCCACGTGCAGTTTATATATTTATTAGGCAGCGGCAGAATCAAACAGGCAATGGTCAGCGGGCAATAACAGGAATATCAGAGGCAGAGCAGAGACGTAAACAATACCAGGCAGGGGTCGAGGTCACAAGCACAGGTTCAGAGTTCCAAGGTAAGGCAGTCCGGGGTCAAACACAGAAGTAGCAATCAGAGGGGATGGTAAACGCTCAGAAATGTCAGCCGGGGCAAGAACAAGACTTCGCAATGTTGAAAGGAAGTGTGCTGCTTAAATGTGTGTGTGTGAATGAGATGCAGGTGTGGTGAAACAATCAGGGTTAATGAGTGATTGGTGACAGCTGTGTGATTGGTGTAATGGTGGATGAGAATGTGTGAGTGCAGTGAATGATGGGAGATGCAGTCCATGGGTGATGTGCAGTTGTAGTGTGGTGAGTGGCAACCAGATTCGTGACAGTGTGTGTGTGTGTGTATACAGTATATGCACATTAAAAAATAAATAATAAAAAACACTATTGGTTTATTAACTTTATCAAACAAACATTCAACATCAAATTGACAACATCAAAATTTCACTCAATTCATGCATAAATTAACAAACTGACATTAAAGTTCATAAAATATAATTTTGATTAAAATTATCTTTACACCATATTAAAGATGTGACTACAACACGTACAACAACTAATAGGCAAAAAACACCCAAGTCAAACAAATATAATATCGTAAAACCTTTTTCCTGTCTCTTCAACTTTAATTGTGTGTTAAAGCTTTATACTCTGCATTTGTTTTGCTCATCTCATCCTTTTTTAAACTCCAGATTCAACTTCATGTCCTGCCTTCCTTTCTGCTCTCTTTCCTTTCTTCCTCCTCTGACTTGAATTTCATGACTGGACCCATTTTTTTCTAGTCAGTTATTTTTTAATTGCAATTATAAAATAATCAATGAATGCGAGTTTATTACATGAATGTGACTAGAATTAGTGAAAGTTCAAAGTGGCCCACTTTATCTAGCACATTCAGACAATTTATTTTCCTCCTAAAATTATTATTTGCATTTGAATCCATTTTAACTACAGTAACACATGTTACTCTGAGGTGTAGCCACAAGTACCAGGGTCATATTGCGTCATAACCAAAACTAATTTAGCATTTAACAAAATGACGTCCCTACCTTTAATTAAAGTCCATTGTATTTTCTGAAAGTGTAACCCTTTTGAGCACAGCATATATTGAGATTAAACTGCCAACTTTACCTGATGGCTCACTTGGCACATTACATTTAGGAGAAAATACTGCAAATTAAAGGCATAATGTGATTTGTTCTGTATTTTTCCCTTTAATTTCCATGAGAAATTCCATATAGCTGCTCATTAGCGGCATAATGTTATTTGCACTGTATATTGCACAGACAATAGCACCTGCAGAAAACATCTATTTAAAATGTACTAAACGTATAGTTCCCCCAGCCATCATCATCTCTATATCAGACTAATATGCATGTCATGTGTGAATAACACAGTTATAGAAGTAGCTGTGAAGTGAACGTTGTGGCTTCAGAGCTGCCTGTGCCGTTTCCTGTTTACTGATCACTCGATATGCAAGCGCACAGCAGATCTAACACATTACACATGCATTACACTTTAATTCCCTCATGAAAGTAAATAGCTTCTATTACTTTAGTGAATTCAATTCATTTAAATGTGCTGTTTAGTTAGTTTGTTTGTTAGTAGGTTAATCTCATACAAAGGTCAAACAAGAGGGCTTTTCATTAGAGATGTTATGCACACAAAGTCTGTATCGTATATGATCTTCTATTAAGTGTTATTTGTATCAATATTTGAAGTGTGTTGGTGATTAGATTCATTCTTTCTATTAGCCGTTGTTGATCCTCATTCACCACTAGATGGAGGTGTTGACACTCATTTTGTGCACTAATGTTGATTGTGCAGTTGACAGTGTGGGGGTGGAATATGTTTGTATGTTGTGATATTTTGATATAATTGGATTTTCTGTTATTGTATCTTATCGCATATAATCTCATTGTATCATATGTAATCATGATAAATGGTGTTAAATTTTCTAATTTGCCTGCTGTACACATATTTTCCATATTCCTTATTGCAAAATGCATTTCGCAGTGTAAATGCATTAAGCGTTATTACTAAAGCCAGCAAACTAGTCATGGCTATTACATTATAAAACCTGCTTTGACTGATTACATATATCTGTAATGGCAGTGTTCCTACTAAAGTAAAACGAGTGGCAACATTCAAAGAACAGAAATACATTCTTTCATCAAATTTTCACCTCAATGTAGTAAATATATTTTGAATGATGCACTTTCTTTTCTGTTTTTATGTTAAAAGGACCCAAGTTAGATCAGTTTGACTCTTTCAGACCCGTTATTTCAATCAGATCAAGCGATTCATTGTCAAGCTCTGACTCAAAAGAAAGATTCATTCATAAATCTTTAAAAGTTCTAGTTCAAGCTTAAACGTTTCTTTGTTGCTCCAAGAAAAGATCAGCTCAACAATTATAAAAATAGTTTCAGTGGTGTTTCTGTGCTGTATACAAGTCAAGCAGATCATACGAGTTTATTTATATTGTTATCATACAGTATATGTGCATTTAAGTCCTACGAGCTAAATTCTGATGTTGTTTGTATTCAGTTCAGTACAGATAGTAGAGAATGGATGAGGGCAAGCATAAGCAGCTGACTGAAGTGATCTAGAGTGTGTGCTTTAATTTAGAGAAAGGCACCGAGGTTATTATTGCATGAACCTCAGCCTGGGCTGAACATGATCTCAGAATGTCATAAACAGGAAAGCAGAAAAGGTAAAATGTGTCGGATTTGGTGCCCTATACTTCACTTGGCCTTAGTGCCCTCACACTTTTAGGGAATATAAATGAGCTAATACCACAACTTCCGTGACTGTTCATCTGACCTTCAGTGGCTCCAGTTGCATCTAGTTACTATATTATATATATAACGTTTTCAAGTTGTTAGTTCTCACAAAGTTTGCAACAGATTGTTTTGTTTGGGATTGTTTTTATATTTATGTATGTAAAAAAGAAAACCCTCAACAGGAGCTAAGAGAACGATCAAAAATAACCATCATTTCTCCAGCAGAGGAAGAGCAGAAACCCACCATCCTGTTCTAGACGATGCTCGTGACCAGTTTGTGTAGGCTGATGGTGTTGCTGGGTTTATTTCTTGGCAAAGAAAGTCTCTTGGTTTTCTTGTTTGTGCACAAGACCTTCTTGCATTATCACATTTCTCACACTTCCTGCCCACCTCCTCCTTGACCAGTCGAAACGGTGAATGTGTACTCAACCTCCCACCAGAAAGCCCTACTGGAAAAGAGTCTGACTTGATTGACAGCTCGGTCTTACTTTCAAAAGCTCATTGTCAATGACAGACTCTTTTTTTCTTTCCCCATGTTCCCAATTAGCAACTGTCCAAAGCTCCACACATACAGCCATGGCCAAGTCCTGATCCAGTTCAGCTAATTGGCATAATGATCTCAGCTCGTTAAGAGAGGAGCCTGGGGTGCTAAACCAGGGGGTCAGAAGCTCCCAAAGGCTGTTGATAGAAAGTAGAGACAGGGCAGGAGCAGGATTGGAAAACAATGGACTCCTTTGGGATGAAGGATTTTACCTCCAGGATTGGCGTGAGCACCGTGGTCCATCTATTTCGGATTCACTGACTGCTACTGTAGTCTGCGAGCCTGCAAGCTTTTGGGAACTTCCTCTCATCAGGCCAAACAATGTGGTGGAAGTGAAAGCCCATGGGTCTGAAGATGGTTGCCATGGATAAGAAGAGCCGGGGAGACTTCTTCACATGCCGGATTCTGTGAAGGGCCATGAAAGGCATTCCAGTCCCTAAGTGACGGAGAGTTTTAGGGTTTGCTCTTTCTCTGTTCTCCACATCGACCTTTTGCAAGTCAGTCAAAGAGATAAAAGAAAAAATAGGCATAACAGTGATGAAGGCTGCTAGAATAGGTGCTGGTGAATGTTGGCAGAAGTGCACTTTGAGTAGTATTTCTGATGTTTGAAGTATGTGTGTGCTTTTTGGCAGTAGTGCAGGAGGGGTCTGCGATGGTTCCTTGATGTGAATATTATAACTATGCAACAAAATGAGTTTGTGATGTCAAGACAGAATTCCTGACATCATGTCCCAAACATTTTACATTTAGGAGTCTTTTTTCTGATCTACCACTTAAGGGTGCCTTAAAGGGATTATTTAATCCAAAAATGAATATACATCATTTACTCAACTTCAAGTCGTTCCAAACAGTGTTGTTATTGTGACCTAAAACGCTCTTAAGATAAGTTCTAAATTAAATATCGTTATCGTTTTCAGCAGTACTAAATGAAGAAGAAAAGATCTTTAAACAAAGTAAAAACATCGTCCTGTTCAAAAGTTTTTAATGCATTGTGCTTCCTTCTGGAGCATCAGTGAATGTTTGCAGCTTTGTAATAGTCGTGTATGTGTCCCTCATTTGTCCTCAGTGTGAAAAGATGGATCTCAAAATCATACAGTCACTGCTGGAAAGGGTTCAAAGATGCTATAGAGTTGCATTTTCAGACAAACAACCAACCAAAACACAGAAACAAAATAAAACAGTCATGGATCATTTAGGTAATATAACCGTGTATTAAGAATCAAATATGTAAACTTTTGAATGGATAGTTAAAGTAAACAGCTATTATTTTGTCTTGTGTGTGTACTATATGTAAACATCTGTTATTTGAAAAAGCTTATTCAGGACAGTGCTAAATAGAAAATAACATGCAATGTATATGATCCTCTTTCTTTGTTAAAATTATGAACATTTTTAATGCTATCTCACAACCAATTCATACGTATTTTATGAGGTGGCTAATTTTTGTACAATTTGTCTTAACCCCAGTGATGGGTAGTTTTTGGGGCGGGGTTAGGTTCGCACAAATTCTAATTGTGCAACTTGTAAAATATGTACGATTTCGCAACAATTGTATGAATTTGTACGAGTGAGGTCGGTACGAATTAGCCACCTCGTACGAATTGCCGTGAGATCGGGCTGACGTTTTTGCCGATTCTGCAAAACTGTATTAAAAAGTAAAAACAAAAAGTATTCTAAAACTAAAATCGAAATTAAACTTGAAAAGACAAAAATAAAAGCAAATTTTAAAATACTAAATATTATAATAGTATATAAATAATTCTCAAATAAAACTGGTATTTTGAAGGTCTTTGGAGTCAGTGGTAACAATTTTATTGGGTGAACTATTTCTCCAAGGTAAGAATTTGCACCCTTTAGGTGTAGATAAGGGACAAACGTGTCTCTTTGAGGGTATTTCCTCAATGGCAAGCGAACGTTTAAACTTTTTCACATTTTGATCAAAAGTTTGTTTTTCACCATCACCAATGAGGTACTTTTCATACTTAGACGTATGCAGATGTATTGTCTTTTGCAACATCAGGAAGGGAGGTTCACATAATTTTGATTTAAAAGCAAATGTTATGTTCTGGCTTGTAGCAGAAGGCTCCTGAGATGCCTTCAACTCATGTCAAAAACAGGTGCTTTCTGTTGTGAAGAACTGAGAATGATTTGATGAGCTTGATAGCTTAATCTGATCATCTTCATGATCCATCAATCCTGATGAAAATTGGCTAGTGACAGAAAAGATAATGTCAACAAACTGCCATTTTCAGGAAGGAATTTAAGCATCCTGCTGTCAACAAACATCTTAGAACAGAGTTCTAACTGGCTCTTGTCATCAAAACTATTAGTATTTTCACAGCATCCTGGCTGTCTGAGGATGGCAGGAACATGAAAAGACAGTCCACTGTGAAGATGCGGATAGCGGCAGTGACAGCGAGGAGGGGGGGAGATGCGAGAGCTTTTTTTAAAGCGCATCTGAAGGGATGAATAAATGAGTCTGCCTTCCAAGGTATTTTGTAGCCGATTTCCCAGAGTGCTGCAACACCATAACCTCAGCGGCATTTCGCACATTTGCCTGAAATGGATTTGACTGCTAGTTGACAAGCAAAACGACAAAAGTAAAACAGAAGCGCTATGCTGACAGTTACATATGCTCATCAGTACTTCTGTCTTTCTGTCAGTTCAGTGTCTTGAATTGTCTTTTCTTGCCATATTTCAATGTCTACAAGCTTTTCTTTTCAGACATTTACCTCAGTCGTGACTAAACATGCCACCTCAAAGTTAACCCTCCTTCCTGTACCCACATCGCAACTCCTTTAAACCCAATTTTCAGTCTGAATGAGCGTTTCCAGTTGTCAGCAGGAGGATATGATTATTGTGGTATGACTTACTGGTATTTTGATAGGTAGTTTATTGTACGGCGTGGTGTGATGTAGTGGTTAAGGCTGAATGAAGACTGCAAGTCATAAAGTTGCTGGTTTGACTCCATAAACCATCACCATTTTGCCTTTAAACAGACACTTAAAGTCAGACAGTGGTAATCTATTACACTTCTGTAATGTGCTTTAGAGAAGCAGGAGCAGGAGCCATCGGGCATTCATTGGATCGTAAATATGTTTTTGGTCACACTTTATTTTAAGGTACAATTCTTGCCATTAACAAACCATTAACTATGGATTTTGCCTCAATAAACTCCTAATTTGCTGCTTATTAATAGTTAGTAAGCTAGTTGTTAAGTTTAGGTATTGGTAGGATTAGGGATGTAGAATTTGGTTATGCAGAATAAGTGCTTTATAAGCACAAATAAACAGCCAATATGGTAAAAAATAGGGATGCTAATAAGCAACTAGTTATAGTGAGCAAATAGTGAGAATTGGTCCCTTTACTAAAGTGTTACCATGTTTTTAATCTAAATTGGTTTGGTGCTTGGTATTCAGTTAACACTCATTTAACCTACCTGATTATTGTGGTGTATTAATTGGCCAAGACTTTGTGTGTGTGTGTGTGTGTGTGTGTGTGTGTGTGTGTGTGTGCGTGTGTGCGTGTGTGCATGCATGTTGAAAAAAAAACTCGCTATGTGTACCGTTAACTGAGACATGTCATAGCACTTGCATATCATGGATCTTGTTGATTTTGATTGCTTCTATTTTGATTGCTTCTACCTTACAATATAAATATACTTTATACATTATATAATATACATTTGGTTAAATTAATTATATGTAATATTTGGAATAAAATGCAGTAATGATGATTCATTGCTTCTGTGGATTTCCCCAGTAATATGTGTCAATGTAAAAAGAAAAAAGCATCCTGAAGATGCTCTGTTGACTTAACTGTTGACAGAACATGGTCTCTGGCAATCCCTGAAGTTTTGTTGTTGTTGATCTAATTTATTTATAATCTAATGCCATGCTGGAAGAGACTAAGTCACAATTTCTGTCAAAGGCTCTGAGCAAATGGAGGCTTGGTGACAGGCCAGTCTGTTAAAACACACTCCCCGTGAACAACACCTGCTGGGAGCACATCAGGAATCCAGACTTCCTGCAGACCAGGGCCTCAGAACCATCCAGCTGTGAGCAGACTACTTGAAGAATTATGTGATTCTGTTGAAGGATCAGAATAGATTAGGACTCTAATATAAACACCAAACGATCTTGAGAGAAAACTAAAACCATTTTAACTCGTCTGGTTATCTGCTTTTGTGACTGATATTTCTCCTGACTGGCAGTGCAATCTATTCCTGGAGGGCTCGGCAGGAGGCCAAAAGTGACCAAGAAGACTACGAGACGAATGAACACTTTCCTCCAGTTTAAAGGATGGGTGTTCTGGGAACTGTCTCTTTTCTAAACAGACCTTCATCTGTTACCCCTTTTCCCTCCAAATCCTCGAGAGACCTGAACCCCAAGCCAAGACTGGGTCATACAATCCATCTCAAATTTCCCCGTTGCCCTCATTTGTAAACATATATTCCTTTGGTTGGTGAAAGCAAGAGGCGTGCATGAAAAGTGACAGTTGGGCATCCATCCACACTGGTCTCGAAGCTGCCAGACGACGCGTGGCAACTAGTCACAGTCTTATCAAACTACAGCTTCATTGTTTTTTCTTTTTCGCCATACAGTGCCACCTGCTCATGCAACTCCATCTAATCCTGTATTTATATGCTTTTCTCAGTCGTGGCTTTGTTTATTCTCATTAAGCTAGCTTTTCCTCTGTGACTCACCGAATCGTGGACACTCCCTGTTGTCTTTGAACGCCACTGCGTTAGCGAGAGAGGGAGTTATTCCTGTTTATTTGTCGCACAAGATGAGCATTGTGAGATGTGTATGGCTCCTTCTGGTGATTACTGCAGGCAGCTGATGGGTTTTAATGGGGCTGGGAAAGATTTTGTTGCGGATACGCTGTTTGGGGATCCGTTTGGGAAGATGTTGGCTAGAGAAGTGTTCGTCTTTGATATAATCCTTCTTCACTGGGAAAAGTTGATTACAGTGAAAGCTATCAGGGCCAAACTAATTAAAGAGCAGTATAAAGGGTTGCATTCATTATCCACTGTTTGCTTTGTGTAGTAGGCTACATGTGTGTTTCACATGTTTAGAGACATGATATTGCATTATGTGTGGCATATACGTGAGCTAACACAATCTGACTACCATGAGACTTGTTTTAAGTTTGCCTTCAGACGGTTTGATATATATATTATTATGCTCAAGACAGAATTTATTTGATCGGAAATACAGTAAAGCAATAATATTGTGATATATTACAATTTAAAATAAATGTTTTCTATTGTAATACTTATAAAAATTGAATTTATTCTTTGTGATCAAAGCTGAATTTTTAGCATCATCACGCCAGTCTTCAGTGTCACATGATCCTTCAGAAATCATTCTAATATGCTGATTTGCTGCTAAAGAAACATTTCCTATTTTTTCAGTGTTAAAAGTTTTGCTGATTCATATTCTTTAGGAAACTGAGAATTTTTACATTTATTTCCCTTTCTCATTATAACATTAAAATTGTCTTACTGACAATTTTGATCAATTTAATGCATCTTTAAATAAAATTACAAATGTCTTTAAAAATATATAATTTTACATTTATGAATGTACTTATGTTTATATTAATAAAATGTTATGTACATTCTAAATTATTGTTTTTTGCATTACTTATATATTGCAGTTATTTTTTTCTTGCTATTTTCTTCGACCATGATTGTCTTATTGAAACGAAACCCTTTCTCTGCAAACATTTCTGACAGCAATTTCAAGAATTGCAATGCTTCTGCATTATGAAATGTGTGTTTATGTGTGTTGTAGGTTGCAGCACAGAAGTGTCGCTATGCAGTGGGCAGTATTTTGAGTGAAGGCGAGGATGCACCCAATGAGGAACAGCAACAGCTGTATGAGAAGCACAGCTTCCGGGTTTTCTCTTTCCCAGAGGTCACACATGTCGTCACAGCCTCCTTCCCTCACAGAACCTCTCTCTCCGTGTTCCTGGGGGTGCAGAGAGTTTATCCACAGCTGAACTGCTACATCAAGGTAACATCATCATCTTCCTCATTTACCAAATGCCTGTTCTTAATTTGAAGGCTATGATGGTGCAGTAGCCTAATTCAGGTGTGTTTAATTCAAGTCCTCCCCATTGTGTGATTGATACGCCATCGTGCTTCAGTTTCCTTCAACATGATTGGTGTACTGGTACATAGAGGTTATGAGGGAATGAACGCCTAGTCTGTCAGTGTTTCTGGAGGGGATGGAGACAGTAATTATTAAGCAGTAGACTTAATCATAGCCATTAAGGATAAAGAGAGAGAAGAAAAGCTCAGTATGAGGGCAAAGGATGCAACAAATGAGTGTTGCAGGATTGCAAATTGGGAAGAAGTAAGTGGAGGATAGTGCAGAGATTCAGTGTGAAAGGGAAGAAGCTCAGAGTAAAGATTTCCAAGATTTTGAAGCTATGGCTTAAGGCCCCAATATACTTTCAACGATGTTCATTTTTGTTCTTCGCTTAGGGGTAAAATTATACTTGTATAGTATACTAGTGTACTAATAGCAAACATCCCAATGATGTCTACACTGCTGCACGCTTTCCACACAATAACAAAATGAACGGTGAGAAGACCGTCAAGAAACATCTGATCATAGCGATGTGGATATGTCGGCATGAGCTCTGCTATTCAGACCTCTAGTCATGTCACATCACACTTTATTTAGTGCTGTCAAACAATTAATCGTATCCAAAATAAACGTTTATATTTTACAGAATATATCCATGTCTACAGTGTAAATGTATTATGTACATATAACTATACACAAAACAGTATCTGTTTTGAAAATATTTACATGTATATATTTATATTCATATAATTTAATTATATAAAAATATATTTAATATACAGGTGCATCTCAATAAATTAGAATGTTGTGGAAAAGTTCATTTATTTCAGTAATTCAACTCAAATTGTGAAACTCGTGTATTAAATAAATTCAATGCACACAGACTGAAGTAGTTTAAGTCTTTGGTTCTTTTAATTGTGATGATTTTTAACAATAATATATAACAATTTAACAAGTATAGTCTATCACTATTTGCATTCAGCTGAACACACTTTCCTGTTTATCACAACAAATGGCCAAGCAAGTGCAGACACTGACAAGAGACGCGATACAGTATGATACCAAACGCGATTTCAGCAACTCTCAACCAGTGTTGCCAACTTTTTAATGGAAAGTAGCTAAAGCCAGTTTGAAAAGTCGCTAAATGTCGCCAGATAACGTCATACGCTAATTAGCATATTTGTGACGTCATCGCGTCGTATTGTCTTTTGCATTTGTTTGCCTCTCTGTGCTCACATAATGTATTGTAATTTAGCCAAATTCTCAATAAAATGGTTTTCATTTATATAATTTTCTGTTTCTGTTGTCAGTCAACGGGATAAATATGAAATAGTGACTGAAATGTGGCCCTTTAAGACTACATAACCAGCTCTCCCTTCCAAGATGTTAATCTGCAAAAAAATCAAATACACATAACATAAGCAAAGACAATTCCTGTGCCGTGTTTTCGCTATATCTGCATGTAAAATTAGAGAAGCAACATCATCTATTTGAACTGAAAGTGCTGCTCGCTGAACAGAGCAGAGAGAGAGAGAGCGAGAGAGGGAGGTGTGTGCGCTGTGAAAGCAAGACCTTGCTCTCGTGCGGAAGTGCCAGCGAGAGACTCGCAGTCAAAGAGACTTGCTAAGGTTTGTCCAAGAAGTCGCTAGTCGCTAGTCGCTTTTTAGAAAAAAGTCGCTAGGGGGGTCTGAGAAGTTGCTAAATCTAGCGACAAAGTCGCTAAGTTGGCAACACTGGCTCTCAACACAGTAAACAAAACAAGCGTTTCCTAGCAACGGCAACTGCACTAAACACTAATGAGACAAGTAAATACACTTACTTGTATTTATATCTACATAATGAATATACACAGTACACACAGACATATTATTTAAATAAAAACTTTTATTTAGGATGCGATTAATCCTTTGACAGCACTAGTTTATTTATATAGTGCTTTATACAACAGATTTATTTAAAGCAAGCAGCTTTACTGTACTAAATAGGCAAAAACAGTGTCAGTGTTATTTAAATTAGAATTCCAAGCTCAATTTCTAGTATAAAGCAGCTATGCATTGTGTTTGTGCCTGACCTCATGAACTGAAGAAACAAACCAGAGAAGATTTACACGTCAAAGGAGGCGGGGCCTTGGAGCCACACCCACCTATTACATAATCACCATGGACCAATGGTAGTTTATTTTCTGAAGAAAAGCTGTGTGGAGCTTGTCTATGCAAACACCACTTGCTAAGGTGTTCTTAGTGTTTTTGGTAGCCTTTTTAATGGGCCTCACAGTTTTTCATATTTTTGGCACCATTTGTGTGTATGTGTGTGTGCATGAGCCCTCTCAACTCTCCTCACCATCTGCCCTGACGCATCCTCAGTGTGAACGCAGCCAACAGGCTCAGCCTCCTGCCTCCTCCAGACTCTAGATCTGTCTGCTCAGCTGCTAGATAACTTATCGCCTCCTGTTTGAGTCCTTCCCCTTTCCCTTTCCATGCATGTTTACTTTCTGTCCCTTATAGAAATCCTGATATCGTCAACTTGCAGTTCTAGGCTCATGAAAGTCTGAAGAACATCTGTGTACACCAATCGGTGTTAAATATTCACATCTATTATCTCAAACACTAGGGATCATTGCATTGAATTATTCCATCTGTTTGGACATAGGGATGGCAGTGCTTCAGTAAAAACATTGCGTCAGATTATTTAAATCCTCTTTCCCAAAATGTTGTAGATGTCTGTGGTCTCTAATGGGTTTTTATTTGTTCCTTTGAGTGAAGCACTTTTGTGGTTGCCTAAAGATGTATTGATGAAATGGGATAGAATTTCACAGGGCTCTAGACTCATTCTTCCCACAGGTCGCTCTTTTGCGACTAACTTTCTCAGTTGGTCGCACAAGCACATAATTTGGTCGCAATTTATTATTATTATTTTATTTTTTGCTACAACGTTTGATTAATGCTGATGAACTTTTATCATAGTTTATAGTTATATGGTAACGAAAGTGTTCAACATTGTTCAAATGTTTTAAGTCCACATCCAAAGCATAGCACTCTGTCAACATGCTAGCAGCTAAAAAATTAAAAGATGTATGCATATATATATATAAAATCTAAAAACAAACATTTTATATAAACTAGTCAATCACACTACTGCACAAGCCGGTTGTGGCATGGTTTGTTTCTCTTTGAAAAGTCGTCTATTGAGTATGCTACCATGTGGCATGTTCACTTGTGTTCGAACAGCTACAGCATAAAAAAATCTTTATTTTTGATCACATTGAACATCTCAGACAGCCACATTAAACCTGAGATTCAGATCCAGCGTGGCTTTGTTTACATTACATAACACGATTCCCACAGTCTTATCAACCAATATTGCATATGCATCACCTCACGAGAGACCTGCAGATACCCGTCCCTAATCAACACCTAGGAGCCCGCCAAACAGAGCATTTTCTCCAGCGCCTATTCGCTCCGCTCTCTTGGCACCTCACAGGCGGCGTTTTCAAAGTCACTCTTAAATATATATTTTAACAGAGAATTTCCATTTTAAACAGCCCTCTCTTTTTACTTCACCAACAAAAGGCAAATATTTCTCATAATGAATAATGCATAGCAAAGCCCGTCTGTCCGTAGCTTGCTTGGGCTGCAGATGATTGAACTTTGCGTAGTCAGAATGAGTAATTTGAAGGCAGTTGGTGATGTGAGACGGAAGGTTGGTCCTCTCTTGTTCGTGGGCAGATTGCACAGAGACGCTTCTAATTCTGACTAGGACAGTAGAAGGGAATCCCTATGGCAACCAGACCCGTTCCTGCAGGAGGTTGTTCAAGTGGAAACCTTGTTCTGCTTCCGTGGGCTTATAATGTGCTGGAAAATGACATTATGGTATCGCATACCAATGCATGCGTGACCACAAAATATAATTCTTCAACCTCAAGTTAACAGAATTGTGCATGCGTTTTGGTCACAATTACTTGCTAAGGCATCACTAATACTGTTCTCAAGCTTAGGGTGTATGAATTTGAACAAGCCTACAATACAAAAAAAAATCTGATCTAATTTTGCAATGCAATTAAATAAAACCGTTTCTAAACCTATTAACTTTAGGTTAACTTTACCTATTAACCTATCCATTTTAGTTTTTTTTCACAGACTATGGATATTTTTTCTGGTATATAGCAATAATTAAGTGAAAGTGAAAAGTGAGTGCTTTAGGAATTAGTGCTCTACATTTAACCCATCCTAAGTGTGCACACACAGCAGTGAACACACACACACCGTGAACACACACCTGGAGCAGTGGGGAGCCAGTGCTGTGGCGCCCGGGGAATAGTTGGGGGTTTGATGCCTTGCTCGAGGACACCTCAGTCGTGGTATTGAGGGTGAAGAGAGAGCGCTGTGCATTCACTCCCCCCACCTACAATTCCTGCCGGACTGCGAGTCGAACTTGCAACATCTGGATTATGAGTCCGACTCTCTAACCATTAGGCCACGACTTCCCCTGTTGTAGGCCCATTCTCTGTTGTCCTCTCACATCACACTTTTTTTCACTTGTAAATGGTGCTTGATATGTGCTTATTTCTTTCCTGATTTAAACACCTGGAGAAAGCAATATTATGGAGAGGGGATTCATATTTTATCCAGAAACAATGGTTTGAAGTTAAAAGTCTTGATCAGTTCACGTATAACATGCACACAGCTTTTCGCTTCACAAGACATTAATGAATGGACTGGAGATTAGTTGTGGATTATTGGGATGTTTTTATCAGCTGTTTGGTCTCTCATTCTGACGGCACCCATTCACTGCAGAGGATCTATTGGTGAGCAAGTGATGTAATGCTAAATTTGTTCAATTTCTTCAGAAAAGCTAAAAGAAACTAGTATAGAATGAAACTCACCACAGATGGTATAACTAGACTATGTGACTTATTATATGTCAATTCAAGCTCATGTTGTCATTTGATCTCAGACAAGCCATTATCAACGGTTTCTTATACGCTGACCTTAGTTTAGCACTTCCGAGAATCCTCACAGACATCCTGACAGCATAGAGAACGAGCTTTCACATCAACAACGGCCCCATATTACTCACACATGTCACGCAGAACCTCAGCGGTCCTCATCAAAGACAGGAAGGGCAAGAGACGGCAGAAATTGTCTGGAGATCACGATTGAATGAATGGGATCAATATTTGGTCAGTCTTAGCGCTCCATTTTCTCTTACGTGAGCACACAGGAGAAACAGCTATTTTTTAGACCCCCGCTTGCTTCCCTGTTCTCCTGTTGGTCTGTATTGATCCAGCAGGTTCAGGTTACCTTTGCTAAGATAACACTACATGCTCATTACGTCTGGGTCTTTCCTAACCTCAGTCCTGCAATTAGATTTCTTCTCAAGACACAGCTGTAGTTCATCGACCGAGATCAAATCTAAAATCTTCAGTATTAAGGCCAGTGTTGAAGATGAAGTTTTGTATTGTTTGTCAATATACACTGCAGTGCCTCCAAAGAGTTCAGGCTTTGATATAAATCACTCATTATTCTTTATTTAAAATTCCATGTTGATGTTTTGTTTTCTGGGACAGTTTTAGTCATAAGCACTAAAAATCATAATTAATTATTAGACTTTGTTCAAAATGTTCTTCTAAATTGCTGAACCATGTTGTTTTGTTTAGTCCTAGTGTTGCAGAAGCCATAATGAGGATACAGTTGCCGTTAAATTGGTTGTTCCAGTTATGCTCCCTACTATAATGGGAATGTTTAAAGTAAAAACTTAATATTCTAGATTTAACTCTTCTCATTAAGATGTCATTATTCAAGTTACAAACTGTGAAAAGCAAGACAAGAAAATAAATGCATAATCAATGCTGTTTTAAATGATCAAGAAGTGGCAAATGGTTTAATAGTGACGCAGTTGCAGTGTAGGAAATATTTAGTTGGCAGACCAGCCAAAAAAAAGTGTGTGATGCAAGTCCAACATTTCAGAAAACACTTTACTTACTGTGAAATATGCTGGAGTTAGTGTCAATGCTATGGGGTGGCTTTTCATTATCTGGAACTGGGTATCTTGTTAAAACAGAATAAAAAGATATGTTCAAATATCCAGGAAAATGTAGCAAGAGAACCTAGAAAATGGGGGAAAGTTAATTATTTACACTGGATGAAGGGTGACTGTCAGTCAGAGCCGTGTTCCCAAACCAGTTCGAGAATCTGTAGCACGATTTGAGAAATCCAGTGCACAGGTGACATTCGACTAACTAGAACAACTGTTGCAACATGAGCCAAAATTACACCTGAAATATGTTAAGTCGTTATCCTCAAATCCTCAAATGATTTAAAGGGATAGTACACCCATAAATAAAAAAAGTTGTTTTAGATCTGTATGAATTTCTTTCATCTGTTGAACACAAAAGAATGTGTCTGGTCACTATCAACTTGCATAGTATTTTATTTATTTTCTTGTCATAAAGTGGAAGTCTATGGGGACCAGAAACTTGTTCAGAAACTTATATTCTTTTGTCTTCTGAAGAAATAAACTCATACAAGTTAAGAACAGCATATGGGTGCCCTTGTTAAAAAAGTGCTCTTAATTGTATTGAATGTGCACTAGTAGTGAGCTTCATATATTCAAAGTTTATTTGTTAAAAAAAACTGTACTTGCCGATAATATAATAATAATTAATAAAGTAACTGTGTTGTATTTGATATTGCATTTAAAGTTAATATAAATTCAAATGTATGAAATTAAATTATGCATATACATACATATATATATTTAATTCATTAATTCATACATTCATACATATATATACATATCACCAAGAAAAGAATTGGTACCACACTACGCCGTGAAGGACTGAAATCCTGCAGTGTCCCAGCTCAAGAAAGCACATGTACAGCCCGTCTGAAGTTTGCTAATGATTGAGAGGAGAACCGGGTGAAAGTTTTGTGGTCAGATGAGACCAAAATCCAGCACTTTGGCATCAACTCAGCTCGCCGTGTTAGGAGGAGGAGGAGGAATGCTGTCTATGACCCCAAGAACACCATCCCCACTGTCAAACATGGAGGTGGAAACATTATGCTTTGGGGGGGTTTCTGCTAAGGGGACGGGACAGCTGCCCCGCATTAAAGGGACGATGGAGTGGGCCATGTACCGTCAGGGCCAGGGCATTGAAAATTGGTCGTGGATGGGAATTCCAGAATGACAATGACCCAAAACACACAGCCAAGGCAACAAAGTAGTGGCTCAAGAAGAAGCACATGAAGGTCCTGGAGTGGCCTAGCCAGTCTCCAAACCTTAATCCCATAGAAAATCTGTGGAGGGGGCTGAAGGTGACTTGGAGAAGATCTGCAAAGAGGAGTGGGACAAAATCCCACCTGAGATGTGTGCAAACCTGGCAGCCAGCTACAAGAAACGTCTGACCTCTGTGATTGCCAACAAGAGTTTTGTCACCAAGTACTAAGTCATGTTTTGTGAAGGGGTCAAATCATTATTTGACTCATTAAAATGCAAATCAATATAGAACTTATTTGAAATGCGTTTTTCTGGATTTTGTTTTGTTATTCTGTCTCTTACTGTTAAATGAAACCTGCAATTTAAATTTTAGACTGATCATTTCTTTGTCGGTGGGCAAACATACTAAATCAGCCACTGCATATTCAAACACACAACATAGAACACTTTCATAGATATGACAAGTAGGCTATATTTTAGTTAATCATACGTGCTTGTCAGTGCATTCGGCTGTAAGCTTCAACCATATTTCAAAGAAAATCGAAGTAATTATGAAAATTATATATAAAGATTTCTTAAGTGTTGAGTGGGTTAAAAAGCATTTTAAAGTTAAGCTATTTGCATTTTCTATAAATGTAAACTATAATGCATTTTCAATTAATGGCAATTAAGAGGCAATTATGTGTCTACAAACATTACATTGTTCACACTATATTCTTTTAAAGTATTTTTTCAGGGCTCTTTTAAAAAAAAAGTATACTTAAGTGTACTTGTCTTTTTAAATACATGAGGTCGGTAAAATCAAATCAAAATGTTATAATTAAAGACAACTTTTGAAAAAAAAAGACTTAATTGAAAACCACAATTAACAGACAGATGCACATAATGTCGTTAGCAGTTTCTTGCTTGATTGGTACGTTGTCATGAACTCACTACTCTAAAGTCTTGTTTGTGTCGGCAGCTGTCTGCCTTATCATTTGGAATATGTATTGCAGTATCTCTGACACTCAGTATCAGCACTTGGAATGGAAAATACTTTTGCTCTGATCAGAATTTTGATATTGTTCACATTGTACCACAAATGTATATCTGTCTAGCTGTGTCCACCTCTCTTGGTCTTTCTCTATCTCCTCTCTCCATCCTACAGCTGAAAGTTCACAATCAAATAACCAATGTGGCCATGAACTTCTTGGACCAGTAGAAATGCTCTTCCAAATGCCACGCTGACATTTTAGCTCAAAAGCTCCCTCTAAAGATCATTGGAGAAGGATGACAACATGAACCAAACCTTCCTGCTGTTTGCTCATGAAAAAGCTCTATGTTTGATCATCTCCTATTGTCACGCTGCAGGAGAGGTGCATCGAAAATACGAATCCACACAAAGATGCACAAAATGTGAACATCTACAAGGAAAAGTTTAATAAAGATTCAATTCCCATACAGGTCATTTTTTGGCATCTAGTTTAGATAGAACCGACAACCAGATGTCACGTTGTGTATTTTCAGTCTCAGTTGCCTGCTTTCTTAATTAGCTGTTTGGTATTTCGGGTGAAAGGGTGTCATATTAGCAGAACGCGTGATGGATTTTACACAAGCTACTTGTCTAGCTTGTTCTTCTCTGAAATTCCCCCTTAATAAATGACATAAATGTATTTTCTGCAGACTTTGTTGGTTTTATAACACTGAGCAAAAAAGAGAACCATTAAAGAGTAACTTTGCTGATTTTCAACCAACTTTGTATTGTTATGCTACTGACATATGTAAAAGAATAATGTGTACCCTAGTGAAAAAAAGAATATATATATTATTTTCATACTAGTCGATTCATTTAAATGTATAATCATTTGTTTCATGTTAAGTATGCTACAAATACATTTACACATTTATGTACTTGTGTAAAAAACACCCTGCGTTTTAGTATACTAAACTGATATACTTGGTCTGCTAAATTGAAACGACTAATTTTGTATGCAATTTAATTGTGCAGAAGTAGTGCTGAAGATCAACTAAAGATACACTAAAGTATATATGATTGTGCTAAAGTGGAATTATTGCAAGTATACATTAGGTACACTTTAAATAGCTTTCATTTAAAAGACCGATATTATTCAAAGATCATACAATCCTCATCAATAGTGATATTAACTGAGGTTGAGTTAAGGAGCTGGCTGTCTGATACAGTCTTAACTAAGCTTAACACGCTAAACGAATCAGTGGAGATGATCGTGGACTTCAGGAGAAAGTCCCCCCACTCACCATCATGAACAGCACTGTGACTCCAGTGGAGTCATTCAGATTCCTGGGCTCCACAATTTCTCAGGATCTGAAGTGGGACAATCACATTGAGTCCATGGTAAAAAAAAGACCCAGCAGAGGCTTTACTTCCTTCGCCAGCTGAGGAAGTTCAACCTGCCACAGGAGCTGCTGAAAAAGTTCTACTCTGCCATCATTGAATCCATCCTCTGCACCTCAATAACTGTCTGGTTCAGCTCAGCTACCAAATCTGACCACAGAAGACTACGGAGGTTAGTCCAGACTGCTGAGCGAATCATTGGTTCAACCCTCCCTACT
Source organism: Gymnocypris eckloni scoliostomus (assembly GCA_027564155.1). NCBI lineage: Eukaryota > Metazoa > Chordata > Actinopteri > Cypriniformes > Cyprinidae > Gymnocypris > Gymnocypris eckloni. The sequence continues at coordinate 19,329,764 of CM050431.1, forward strand.
CTCCAAGAACTGTACTCATACAGACTGAGCAAACGGGCTGGAAAATCACTCTGGACCCCTCACACCCAGCACACTCCCTCTTTGAACTATAACCGTCTGGTCGACATTATAGAGCTCTGAGCACAGAACGACCAGACACAGAAACAGTTTCTTTCCCCAAGCAATCCATCTCATGAACACTTGACATTAAACGTGGAACACACAACACTATAATACAATTATTTATTCACCACACATACCTATTTTTTTCCATTTCAAATTTGCACATGTCAGACCTCACATATAATTGTCTGTATTGTATATTGTGTTTTTGGTATTTTGTACATTGCCTATTTGTATATTGTTCATTTGTTGTCTGTGTCCTGTCCTGTCACTGTCATTCTGTTGCACTGTGGAGCTTCTGTCACTATAACAAATTCCTCGTACATGTAAACATACCTGGCAAATAAAGCTCATTCTGATTCTGATTAAAACACATTTTAGGCTTAATATTAAGAACTGTGCATTTTACACAAATAAAGTTGAATTATAATTTTTATTTCAGTAAGTCTCCTCCAGTGATATGTAAGTAAATATGTTAAAATAATTGATTTATATATGTAATAAATGTATTTTAAATACATTATGTTTTTACTAGTGTACTCTTTCTCCATGTTACCTGCACCCGAATGCAGCACCAATTCCAAAAAGATTCAGACGTTCTACTGCATAGATACGCAAGTTTTATTAAAAGCCCATTTTGCTAGCGGTGAATTGCTGCTTTAAGTGTCGTTTGATCGTCTTATTGAAGGATATGCACTTAATGTGTTTCTAATAATAAACCTGAACACAGTTGGTCAGCAGCATAATTGAAAGCCTTAAAGGCATTGTACTTAATCGAAATTGAAATCTACTGCTATATTAAAATTGCCACAATCGAAGTTAATTTTACACTGTACAGATTTAAAAACCATTAACCAATCAATCAATAATGGAAAGGCTTTGAAGCTTTTTCAGACAGAATAGATCTTCAGTGATGACTTGAAATTGAAGTTTTTTATAAATTTAATTTATTTACACAAATTAAATATGTTTATTTTACCTCTCTGTGTGTGTATAAATATGTATTTATTTATCTAAGATATATGATAAAATACATTGGCCTATGCGAGGGGCCTTGGAAATAAAAAGATTGAGAACCACTGATCTGAAATCAGCCCTCCCAATTTTCTTGCATGAATTTACAGAAGGACTTGAGATTATAGTTCATAGTTCATCAGAATTTCCTACTATATGTTTTGTCTGAGTAAACAACAGCTTGGGCATTTCTTCATTAGGGCGATGGGGCAAAAGGGAGGGATTTCTTCTATCACATTAAACCACAGTGTTACTCTAGTTTTCACTGTTTGCTGTTTGTTCTGCCTCTGTATATATAATCTAATCAGTGTCAAGTCACATTGTAGAGTGCCGCCTCTTTTTGGGCGATTTCACTCCTGCAGAGAATCGCCCGAGTGTTCTCAGAAACTTCCATACAAAGATTTGTTTTCAAACTGCAGGGGCTGCAATGCAATATCCATGAGTTCCAGAAGGGCTAGCACTCGTCATCATACGTAACCTTAACTTGTGCAGTGATTTACCTCTATTAGTTATCTTTAAGCTGAAGTCAGGACTAGTCTGTATGGGCTGAATAAAGCAAACCAGTATCTCTCCAGTAAGGTTTTGATGGAAGACAACTGTAATGGAGGTAAAGACAATTACAGTGACATACAGGAGTCATACATTATTAGACACACGCGAGTCCTTAATTATTAATGTGCAAACAAACAAACCGTGTATGCGCATTCTTTGATAACTTTTTGCACAAGCACATTTCAGTATGGTCGCATGTCTGATTTATAGTGGACACTATATAAGAAGTGTTTTTGTATTTTTTGGGGAGTTTGCAATGGTTAGTGGTGTTTATATATATAAATATATATATGAACATCAACACTCACTCTGACTTCAGCAAATTCTGAACTTTTTTAGCTTGTGTTTTGCCCTGTTTAATCATTCTGCATGGATCCATAAACATTTATACACAGTCAGGTTAAGGCGGCTGGTAAATCTGTCTGTTGGCATCTCCGTGTTCTCCTGTGTGGTATTGCAGCTTGACTTGTAGTTATTGAAAATGCCCTAAACTAGGGCTGTGCAATTAATTGCATGCGACTGAAATGCGCATCTCGTCAGTAAAGCCGGTTCCGTGATTGATAGTAAATCGCCATCACCTGCTTTCAGACGGAGCAGCATTTACTAGTACTACACAGAGCCGTAGTTCACTGACAAGCTAGGCAATATCGCGTTCATAATCAAATGCAATTCATCTGCAAACAAATGTGAAAAAAAAAAATCTCACAATTTTTGCTATTGCATTTTATACATAAATTGAGAATTATGAAACTTAAAATATGTTTTCATTTATCTTGAAAAATCCTTGCAGAAAATATAGTTTTGTGTGAAACATCCTTAAACTTAACCTTGAATTTCTATTTAAAATGTTTCAAGTCTTTAATATTTTTCCTTTTGTTATACTGGGATAAGTCATACTGGGATGTAGCTATGGTAAAATAGTTTTATGCGGTGACAATTTTCCACAAGCTGTCACTGCTGAACAGTGTCTGTTGAGTTGCATTATATGGAAGCTGTTCGCATGATTGTTAGAGGTGCCCTCAGCATCCGCAGAGACCGCTGCACATCTGTTGGACTTGAGGGCATTTTTGGGCACCCTGCAGGCCTAAGCCAAGATCATTGCTAGTAAAGGGCACATGGAAACCTGAAAGGTTGACTGGATAGTAGGTGTGTATGTGTTCTGTGTGTATTGACATTGCTGGCCTTTACCGCTGCCAGTGTTTGTGTGTTTCCCTCTCTAGACGGTCTACTGCCCACTCGACCATATGGCCTTCCTGACCGCGAGCCAAAGCTGTTTGTGACCTATGACTAGACTCTCAGATGGTGGCTGAGAAGACGCAGCACACACATACACGCACATTATGAGAGTAGTGTATTTTTATAGTTCGCTTCCAGGTGCAGACCGTGACACTTATTCCTAATATGTGCTTTGAATCGTTTGTTTGTTTTCTGTTATTTCTTCCAGCTGTTGCCACCCATAGCTCAGCTGTTCCCCCGTGTCATGAAATATTCATTAGTTTGTCTCCTCTGTCACCTTATATTCCTTGCTGAATCATTAACACTGTTATAATTTAAGATTGATATCAGTTTGTAAACCCTCAACTCATCACTGAATATTGTATAACAGAGTAGGTTGGTCTTCTTTGCTTATCAGAAAGAAAAAAAATGCACTGGTATTTAATTATTTATAAAGCCATTTTGGAGATGTTGCCCTCATATCTCTGCTGAAAACTGAAAATTGTTGATAAATAATTCCTTTGCTCACAAAATTGTTATACTCTCTTTGTTCCTTTTGTTCGATCTGAATTAGGTAAAAAGGCTTTTATTCGGCAAATAGAAATTGACTCAACAATATGTAATTGTTTTTACGTGTCTTTAGTCTGTTTGTGTTGTAATATTTTGTGATGAAACTGATGTATCGCTGCCCATTTTGGCCAGGACACTCACAATCAAAAGAGATTTTGATCTCAGAGAGTCTCTTCTGGTTAAATAAATAAATTACTCCAGAGCATAGAAGATTTAAATCAGACAGGTGGGCTTCTCACCCATAAGAGTACTGTGGTTGTACCATGATACTCAATAATTACCATATTCATGTGCCATAGTATTTGGATTGATATTTAAAATAATACCATTAGGTTCAAAAGTTTTGGTTTGGCAAGTCTCTTATGCTCATCAAGACTGAATTCATAATTTTGATAAAAATGCAGTAATATGGTAATATTATGAAATATTACATTTAAAATAACTATTTAGTTTTCTATTTTAATATTTGCAAAGCAGAATTTTTGTCATTATTACTCTAGAATCAGTGCCACATGACCCTTCAAAATCATTCAAATATGCTGATCTGCTGCTCAAGAAACATTTTTTATTATTTTCAATAGGGGTTGACCAAATATTTTTATGGTTATTGGTAATGGTCATTTTCAAAATCGGTTTGCCGATAAAATAATTTAAAAGGATTTAAATACATTTTAGTCAAAACCCTTGTTATTCTTAATTTTGACATTAATTTTCATTTTTACACCAGACATACTATATATATATATGATGGATGATGGACTGAATTGAATTGATGCTCGTAAGAATTTCACTCACCAAGGCACTTGTGCTGTGGTAATGTGACAATAAAAGTGATTTGATTGGATTTGACTGCCTTCAAATCTTTCTCAAATTCTTCAAAATGATTTATATATATATATATATATATATATATATATATATCAGAGGCCAAGTTAACCAAAAATTTCCCATCATTGACGTGATTGAAAAATTTGAAGGCAGTCCATCATTTTGACAGATTGCACTGAGAATGATTTATTGTAATGTATAACTATAATTCCCAGCCTGTCCAGCTGGTGACGAGTGCACTCCAGTGAGTCAGCAGAGCCCCGGATCATCAGCTCCAGAACAAAAGTTAAAGTGTTACGAGTCTTTTGCGATCCGTTTGAGGCGAGTACCCAGTTTAAGCTACAGATCTATCAGAACACATTAAAGAGAGCAAAATGGTATTTATTGAAATAAAATTGACAGAATTAGAAATCTGAGACGTTTGTTTCATATCAAACATAACAACGCGATTTATTGGAAAGAAGGTGCATCTGTACTGTTAATTCATCATCTGAAAACAGCATAGATTGGGATTTAATAATCGATGTTGCTTCATAAAAATGAGAATCTATTTTTTTTTTACCCAGCACTAGCATATGTTGTTGTTTATCGTGCCTCCGCTGTCACTGTTCATCTGTTTTCATCATAAATAAATAAATACATAAACATATATGCTCGTCCTGTAGGTTCATTATTAAAAATGAAAATGAGAACAAAAATAGAAGCAATTAAATGTGTTATTATAACTAAAATATGAAAATTAAAATGACGGGTAATAATATATTATGACGGAATTTTTACGACCCTGTCCGTCAAAGTGATGACATTTTTTAAAGTCTAATGCAACCTCTGATATATATATATATATATATATAAAGTAATAAGACCCAGGAAGCCATGGTTTACAGTAAATGTATAACAGATAACCCCCCCCCCCCACAGCTTCACGAGTCTTATTGCTTTTATAAAACGGTTATTCCGTATATGTAGCAAGGTTTCTAAAATAAATTGAAAAGCCAATCAAATGTAATGATATTAATAAAAACATTATACTTCCGCCAAACAATGTAGTTCCTCAGAAACTGTTGTGGTGTGCACCACAGACTATGGTTCCAACAAAGTGGTTGCCGAGTAACATACAGACGTAAACAAAAGTGTATGTTTGTAGAGTAGTTTCAAAGTCCCTTTAAGGCTATATTCTATAGTCTTTGGTAATTTACAACAGCTTCGAACACAGCTTAACCAATGAGAATCAAGGACCGGAAATGTCCTTTTTATATACTTTGATGTATTTTATGTATACTTGATCTGTAATAATTGGTGTCTGTACTGGCCCTGAAGAACACGTATTGGTCAACATCTAATTTTCATTGTTGAAAAACGTTTTGCTGCTTAATACTTTTCTTTAAAACTCAAGTCTTTTGTTACATAAATGCCTTTGTCACTTTGTATCACTTTTGATCAATTTAATGCTACCACAAAATTATAATTACAATAATTAAATTAAAGTAATAAAATATTATTATTAAAAGAATTACATTTCTTACAAAAAAACTTTGAACAGTACTGTATTATCTACATACATAACATGTTGACATTTTAATAAAATACTCTCTAGCTCTGAAGTGGAAATGTCCAGTACAGGTAATAAGATCACTCTTTCCAAATCTGTGACATTCACATATGTCAAATGTTATTAAAAAACTAGAAAAGTTGAGGAAGCTTATATAAAAGTGTTCTGGCACAGTTTGGAAGAGAGCTAGTGTGTGTGTGTGTGTGTGTGTGTGTGTGTGTGTGTGTGTGTGTGTGTGTGTGTGTGTGTGTGTGTGTGTGTGTGCGCGCACACGTGCCCGCCGGGACTGTGCGATATGAGACATTGGTGAGTGGATGTCTGGTCAGGCCACAAGAGGGACGCCAACACGTCCCTCTGCCCGGCCTGTTCCGTTCCAGCAGTTCAAACATGACTTTTGTCCCAGAGCCTGGGGGAGTCCAGGAACATTTGCGAGAGGTAAATGTCACATTTGAATATGATTGATCAGCCCTCTGTGCGAAAGTGGCTGAGAATTAAGATAAGATGAATACGAAATTAGTACAGGAAGGGGGGGACAAGATGATATTTGCATGGTTGTGGTCCAGGAAATTGATTATTTTTTGTTTTTGAGGATTCAAGAGGCTGCTTGATGGTGTTGTTATCATGCATTAAATTACAAGGTGGATGAATAATCTTTCAAAACTCAAGGCTGGGGGATGATTTTCTTCTCAAAGGGTGTTTGTGTGTCTTGTTTTGTGTTGTGTGTGTGTGTGTGTATGTATGCGCGCATTAGCTGAAAGAAGTGTTATAATTCAGGACCAAAGACACTTGAGGCATAAGACCAGTAATCTCCCATCAGCTTTTGCAGGGCACATGATCAACCCTGAATTAAAGAGGATTTGTGTTTGTAACATCTGCAATGACTGTGGAAGTAGATGCTGCTAATATGAAACAAACCATACAGGGAGTCAACGATTTTGATTAGCTGAATTATTTTATGCGAGATGAGTGTGTTGTTGGGTATCTGTATGCATGAGGTGAGAAAAGATGAAACAAGCTGGCTGATATGTGTCGAGGCAGCATGCTGGAGACGGTCAAGCTGTGGCTGGAGGAGTGTGTGTAGGTGGGAATGTGTGTGTACTGTGTACGGTCATCAAGGTGTAAATGAAACAGCACTCTGACCCATGAGGTGAAAATGAACTAGCGGTTCTCGGCTTGTCATATAGTCTGGTTGCATCTTTTTTTCCCTCTGTGTTTATCGTTGGTGCACTTTCCCCCTCTGGTTTCCTTTAGCTAAATCCCTGCTGGATCAATCGCACCTCAATAGTGGTGTCTGGATTCCTGTACATCCATTTTAAAGAGCTGAGAGGATTTTGGAATCCTCCTAGTGTTCCCAAGCACCATCCACAATAGTAGTATTATTGCATGTGCACTTTTTTATTTGTTGCTCATTAGGCCTGAAACATACTCTGTTCTACACATTATTGCATTCTATACTGTATTAGACTGCATTTTCTAAAAGAATCACAATCTTAGCAACTACTGTTGACTTATTTATAGATAGCACAACCTTTTAAAAGTTCGAAGTGAGCAAGAATGCATTTCATTTAATAAATAATCAAAATTGACTGAAAAAAACATTTATAATGTTACAAAATATTTATATTCAAACCTTCTACATTAACTTTATATTTATTAAAGATTCCTAAAAAGATTTATCAGGATTAATTAAACATTTAAGAATGATTTCTGAAGGATCATGTGACATTGAATACATTAAAAAATATATTAAAATAGAAAATAGATATTTTACATTGTAATAATATATTACAATATTTCAGTAGTTTTATTAAGTAAATGCAATTTAAAAACTTAAAAGATGTCTTTCAAAAACAAAAAAATCATGACACCTAACTTTTGAACAATAGTGTAAATAATGACATCCAGTTTGTTTCTTGCCTCAGAGATAATGAGGAGAGAAACCATAATTGTTTTCAGGTAGTAAACAAATCATTATTTAGGCACGTCAACAGTCCGCTTTGAAGGATGAATAGAAATATATTTATTTATTTTCACCAAAGACATTATCCAGACATGCTGATTAACTTCCACAATTACAATATGTCACCTCTGTTTCAAAGTAATGCCTTTGATGCCTTTTACTTCAAAGGATACTACTTGTTTCTTGTATCTCCAAAGTTTATGAAAAACATTTGTGTTTGTGTAAGTTCAATCTAAGATTCTCAACTTTGTTTTGTCACACTAAGGTCACCGTGATCTTTCATGCCTAGCCTTCCTTTACTCAAAACTAGACCTTTTCTAGTGCATAAAAAATAACAAAACTAGTTTTAGATCCTTTTGTGGTAGTTTTCTTTCATCTATGGTTAAGAGAAATTTAATTGCTGGGGTTAATTGCTGGGCTTCTCCATTAACAATGTAGGCTGTTGTGAGTAGCCCATGTTGAAGTCTGGATTCATCCGGTAATGATATGCACTGATTCCTTGTCTTTCACTCTCTCAGATAAAAAACACTCTCTAATGATGGATTTTCTCATCAGATCTGTGTCTTCGGATGGTTCCCTCTCCCATCCCTCTTCTCTTTGGAATATCAAAGGATCTAATCTCCATGGAAATCTTTCCGAAGGTTTCCTTGGTAACCAGGCTGAGTTTCAGATGGCTCAGATTATGTTCTCATTTTTTAATTTATAACTTTTATCTTGGAGGTTATAAAAGTGGTACAGTTCATGAAGTAGCCTTCAAAAATTGTCAGTATTATTGGCTATCTACAGACAGTATTTGGTCAAGCCTCTCCTGGAAAGGATAAAAGAGCTAAAGCCTCTTACTGCAAAATGCCACAAGTTTGATGCGCACTTGGGGAAGGTTGTGGACCACATAATGATAAGGTGCGATTTAAGATGGACGAAGCAATCTCTTCTTTCATTCTGTTCCTTAAAATGTGCTTTTATCTGGTCCTATGTGAAATATGAACACCTGTTTTTTACTCTCTCTTGGATTCTTTCCGTCGTTCCCTAGAGCTCCTGGATGTTTCATTCATCACGGGGAGTAATTCTTCCACCATTCTGACAGACTAGCCATTTTCCAGCAAATAAGAAAGAGACTCTTTTGAACTTTAGAGATGGTCTGAAACACTTACTTTTCTTAATCATTTCTTGGTCATACTGGGCATTTTTCACTACTTGGGTAGTTATAAGTTCTACTTTTTAAAGAACTGACAAAGGGGATCCTGCCAAACCGATGAACCTCTCCTTCAAGATAACACATGCAAATTTCAGCTTTCCTTCTTGTTTCCTGCCAGGGGATTTTCAGCCAGACCTGTAATGACATTTAGGAGCAGTGGACTGTGAGTTTGGAGTGTCAGGAGCTCGGGGGAGCTTAGAGGAGGACCAGAACCATTTAGCTTAAGGAAATGGCTTTGACAAAAGACCAAACACTGGGACGTCTTTCTCGGGTCAGTGATTTACAAGGGAAGACCAATTGAATTTATTTAGCTGGTGCAAATAGGCCACACTAATCTGAGGAAGAAGCAAGTTTCTTCGAACAAAGGTGTTTGTGAGATGTTAAAATCAGTGCTTTATGCACAAAATGTATTTTTTATAAATATCTTACTTTTTGGTGTTGTTTATATGATCTACATCAGATCTGGTTTAATCTATGTTATCTAATGTTATCGGTTAGTTAGGTTTATTTTTCTGCTGAACACAAAATAAGATATTTTGAAGAATGTAGGTAACCAAACAGTTGACTATTGACTTTCATAGTATTTTTTCATACTATAGAAGTCAGTGGCTACATCAGCAGTTTGGTTACTGATATGCTCATGCAGATTTGGGGTGACGTGAGGGTGAGTAAATGATAACAGAATTTTCATTTCTGAGTGAACTATCCCTTTAAGTCTTTGGACCTTAGCTTTTCCAGCAAGCAAAAACTGATTGCCCTGTAGACACCCAAGCAACCACTTAGAAATGCAATATATACTGTATATGCTATTTAGAACATCTTTGAAACAGCATAGCAACTTCCTTTGCAACCACCCTAGAATTTCATTGTCTTCTAGAAATGTTAAATATAGACTAGTTAATCTGTTAAACTGTAGCATGTAGTCTGCATTGTTTCTTTGAAAAAAAACCTTGAAAATATATTTTTGGTCAATAATTGTATGTTTGTAGAAGAAAACCTTTCCTTGGATCAGTGTTTTTTTCTACAAGTGTCAAGACAAGAAAAACTAAATGTATTTTTAGAGATTAAGTGGCAGATAATGGTGATGGTTGTCTACTGCTGCAGATACACTTGTTGTCCAATGTCCATCCCCTGTATCTGTCTTTGACGTCTGACAGTTGTCCACCCAGTAATCCTCTAGATTACTGTCATTAAAAGAGGAGGACAAGAGCAGGTGTCGGAAGAGAAGAATTCCAGTGGACAGCAGTCTGTTGTGGAATGACATGTGTCTGTTGAAGCTGAGGACTGTTTTAGATTCTGAGATGAATGTAAATACAGAATGGTACATCTTAAAATACAGTTAAATCTGTTATTTTATTGTAAGCACTTGCTACTAGGTTACTAGGGTGTTCTGGGTGGCTGTTAGGAGGTTTGTAAGGTTTTAAGGTAGTCATTAAGAAGTAACCAGTGTTTTAAGCATTGGCTAGGAGTGACTAGGGGGTTCTGGGTGGTTGCAGGTTTGTTCAGATCTACCCTAGGTTTAAGCCTTAGACAGCAAAGCGCCATTATTAACTTTTATTAGATGGATTTCTTTCTGATTGATCTTTTACATTTTCTCTTCAGATGATATCACTGCTGGGAATTCACAAGGAGAAAGATATAAGTACTGCAAAGCAGTTTAGACACTAAGGCTATTCATCTCCAACAGCAACAAATCTATGAAATATGGAGGATCAGGGGTTCACCTATCAACATAATTGATTTTAATAACAAAGACATAAACTGTTCCAGAATCAGCACTTCAGAGATATTTCATAGATGTGTGGTTTGGTGCTTTTCTTGGCACATTCATCTCTTCATAACACATTCAACCCACTGCGGTTGCCCACGATAAAGCATATGTTGGTGTGTGTATGTGTGTGTGATGCTAGTGACAGGATATGCTGTGTTTAGAAACAGTACACTTGTACGTTGGGCCATAAGGTCTTGTTTAGTCCCAAATTTATCTGGAGTGCTTTTGTTTATTTTTCTGAAAATACGCAGGGTATATTTAGGAAGGGTTTTCCTCTGACGTTCCATCAGATGTTTATACAGAGACAAGGAACTCAAAGAAAAGAAAACACTCACATGAAAACCTGTGGTGTGTGAGAGGAATGAAGTTATACAAATACATTAATACTCTTTTATTTCTCACAGGCATTCTCTGTTGGTGGTGACCAGATTGACCTTCTGTTTCCTTTTGTACTGTCTGTTTGTGTGTGAGAGGGATTTTGGTATATATGTGGTATCAATGCTTCAAAGAAAGAGTAAAAAACTAAATAATTATATTATCATGTTATTATAATAATAAATATAATACTACAATCACAGCAATTTCAATAACACTCAGTAGATATTCTCGCCTTTTCTTTTGCAGTAGAAAAACAACATGTTTCTAAATGCAGAGCCGGTTTGAATTGCAATGGAGGGACGTCCCAAACAATCTTAAAGCTACTCAATCACCAAGCCAAATATTCGATGGGCTTCTCCAGCAGTCACCGCAGGGGCCTTTTCTCCTTGTCATTCACGTCTTATCTCGTAAAGTCTCTCTCAGCATCTTCTCTTTCTCTCATGAGATGTGCAATCCCTGGAGGCACTAAAGATATTAGGGATATTTTATGGTAGTGGTCCATCACTATTAAATATCCTTTTGCCTTGAAAGAGCAGTATGGCGTTTTTTAGTTAATAGTCATTTTTGTTGCTGCAGGGTCAAATGTGGATCTGGTTGCACCATCATATTCTACAAGAGAGAAAAAATGAATTGGTCAAAGGTTCCTCTTTATAGCTCAAGAGACTCATTCATACTACTGTTTAAGAGTTTGGGATCAGCAAGATGTTTTTTTTAAAGAATGTATTACTTTTATTCAGAAAGGATGCATTCAACTGATTAAAAATGCCAGTAAACACACTTACAGGTGCATCTCAATAAATTAAAATGTTGTGGAAAAGCTCATTTATTTCAGTAATTAAACTCAAATTGTGAAAATCGTATTTTTGAGAATTTGGATTGCAGATGTTGGTGTCGATCTCTTCAGAAATTCTTGAGACGTGTGTGAGATTACTGGGTTCTGTTTCTCACAATAACACAACAGGATTAAATCAGTTTAATCTCCAATAAATATTTCTTCCCATGAGAAGCAATGCACAATATCTCAGTTGATATTATCATTTCTTAAAGGCTGTATTCTGAAAACGTCATTGATCTCATGAATGTTAAATGTCTTATTAGACATGTATTGAAGTAATATCACGCTTGAAACATTTTCTATTGGACGGTGTATCTCGCTCCATCCGGATCGTTATTTCTCTGATTTTTTTGAATGAATAAAAGCCTGGAGTCTGATCTCAGAGCATCACCGAGTTCAAGATTCTTTTCATAGAGTAGAAAGGCAATCCATGCTTATCATACCCTCTGCTATTGTTGAGAAGAAGAAAAGTGAATGACATTTCCATGCCCTGTTTTCCCTGTGAGTCTAACCAGGCTGAATCTATATGAGGGAACATTAATTAAAAGGATATACAGAGAACAGAAACACTGCGAGGTAGAACCTTTCCTCTTGAATTTGGATGAGAAACTTGACAGCTTTTCATCTTCGTCTCTGGCTTACCCAGCCATCCCTCTTCTTTTCCTCTCCATCTGTTTTCTTTTCTTCTTGGAGTTTGCGATTGAGCCTTTTTTGCTTCTGTATTTTTCTGCCTTCTCCAGCATCATTAATTTGGTTTTCTACATTGTTTTAAAGACACAAATATCCCATGTCTTACTTTGAGATGCCATTCAGCGCAGTTGTATTTTACCATGTACAGATTTAGAACCAGCTAATAGCCAGAATCAATTGGAAATTAGTTTAAATGGCTTATGAATATTTTAGAACTCCTTGATGCCATGTTATTATCATTTTGGAGCTTTATAGACTCTGTCCTCATTCACTTTAAATATAGTGAAAAGAGTGACTTAATATATTGATATTCTTCAAATAAATCAATTTTGTGTACCAAAGAAGAAAGAAATTTGGAATGAGGTTATTAAAATAATGATTTTTCTTTTAAGTGAACTAGTTCTTTAAATAACAGTTGCTTTGTACTACAAAGAAAACTTGTCAGCACTAGAGCTCCACGGTAGGTTTCTGAAAGTAAAAATGCAATATTCAAGTTTTCAATAGTGTAAAATATTTTTACAGTTTGTATTTAGGTTGATTGCTTTGGTACTAGAACTCATTGAAGTGTTTTGGAAATGCCTTTGGATATAAATACAAACCTAGGCTTGTATGAAATGGTTACTTTATAGAGATGCATTTGTAGGTGAAATATTGGAACAATGACTGATTCTTTGAGGCAAAGGAATGACATGAGAGACTATTGAGCTGATGATGATGATGATGGTGGTGGATATGAATCTTCTTGCCCTTCAGCTTTATTTTGATTGCAGAGTGCCACATGGGACTTTGAGCTGGTTAATTATCTAAAATCAATAGTTCAGCCATAAACCAATTACAAAATCCCAACAGAGAGAACAGGACTATACACTTATGGATTATCCATCAGCATTTTAAGTTGTTCTAGACAGAAAAAAAGCCAAAACTTCTAATAATGATAAATTAGCTGAGCTTATTTTTACCATAGATCCTTGCACAAACTATTGTCCCAATTTTGTGACCTAAGAGTTGAAATCAATGAATCAACAGACATTGTTTAAATTTGCTCATCTGTGCATTTTCCTTTTTCAGGTCTTGAGGGAACGAATCTCAAACTGTATGGCACGGATACATTGTTTATGATATTGGAATATTAATAGCCTTACGTAATTCCCCAGCTTCCAGTCCTTTCTGTCTCCGGTCCCTGTTTATGGCCCCAGTCCTCCAGCTTTGTTCGTGGCAGCACACGTCAATCTGTCATCTGTCAGAAGTAGAATAGGGCTGTGGCGGTGAGATCAAGGTTTCAGATCAGGCTTTTCCTCCTTCAGACTCTGAATTTGTTTGTGAGTTCAATGGTTTAAACTAAAGGTTCCAAAAGGGGGTTTTGCCATAGAACCATTGTTGATGAAACCTTTATTTTAGAGTGTAGGAACAGAATATATGCTAATGCTTAAGGCAAGCTGATGAAGTGTCAGTCAGGTAAGAATAATTAGGTATTTTTATATACCTATAATTTTAAAGGCATAGTACACCCAAAAATGAAAATTATATCATCATTTATTCACCCTCATGTCGTTCCTAATCTGTAAGACCTCCATTCATCTTCAAAACACAAATTACAATATTTTTCATGAAATCTGAGAGCTTTCTGACCCTGCATAGACAGCAATGCAACAACTTCAAGACCCAGAAAGGTAGTAAGGACATTTTAAAATAGTCCATGTGACATCAGTGGTTCAACTGTAATTTTATGAAGCTTTTTGAGTGCAAAGAATGCAAAAATAACTAGTTTATTCAACAACTTTGGGTCATTTTTCGGGGTTATTTTTGTTTTCTTTGCACTCAAAAAGTATTCTCAAAGCTTCATATAATTAATGTTGAACCACTGATGGACTATTTTAATGATGTCCTTACTACCTTTCTGTGCCTTAAACATGGCAGCTGTGTTGCTGTCTATGCAGGGTCAGAAAGATTTAATCAAATATTTGAATTTGTGTTTCGATGATGAACGGAGGTCTTGTGGGTTTGAAATGACATGAGGGTGACTAATTATTGTCAAACGTTCATTTCTGGGTGAACTATCCCTTTAAGAGTTGGATTCTGCTCACTATATAGACCGAAATCTTTCAGAATTAGGTTATACTTAACAGCTCGACTGAGTCATACAGGTGTTGAAAGCCTTTGTCTATGAGAAACAGATGGTGGGAGAGATATTCAGTAAAAGCTGAAGAACAGAAACATCCCTCATCTTCCAGACTGTTTGAGTACATGTAGACAACTAAACATCGGGGGGTATCTTTTAGGGGAGCAGTTGTCTGACTTGTTAGGATATGTTTAAGTAATTTATCCAAATATAACTTTTGTCCAACCGTCTTGTTTTCTTGCGCTTCAGTTGCTTACGTAAGACCATTTCTGATTTGCATATTCAACACTTCACTTTAAAATATTCCTCAGCTTAATGAATATTGATGTAACATTTGACTACTGTTAACTGCACTCTGCCTGAAGTGAAGCGACACAGAGTCTGCAGTCTGGACGCAGCAATATGCCTTTTAGCGCTTTGAAAGGAATGTAATTATCAGAATGATGCATTTTGGATGTCTTTAACACATTTTCACTTCCACAGAAAACAAGAATCATACTCATCCTGAGCATCCCAAACAGAGCCTCTTGGTTTCTTTATATACTGATGGTGAAAAAATGCCTGTTTCAATTAGTGTGATTTAGCGCTTGTAAGATTTTAATGAAAAGATCACAAGACAAGAAGTGGCTCAATAGGGGGTTTAACGACACTGTTGGGGCTCTTTAAAATCAGTTGAAATGAAGAAAGCTTTGCAAGCTTTGATAATATGTGTGTGTGTTTTGAATGTTTAAGAGATAGAAAGGGCATTACAATGGTCCAGTTTCATCAGTGTTAAAATCAGTCAGTAATAATGAAGGAAGCCGTGGAGAGGAAGGAGGAAGAGGAAGTGTCAGTGGGTGGACACAGCTCTCTAATCTTGGTGTCTCTGGAAAACCTGCTCTTAGCTTTTCTACTTTTTTCTCATATGTGCTCTCCCTCTCTTCTCATCTGTCTTTCTCTGTCTTTGTTAGACCTTCCAAAGGAAATGCAGCAACGGTAACAAGGAAATGTTCTGTTAACCCATCGCCTTGAGTGCCACAGATTTATCTTCTAAGTGTGTTTAATGCCTTAATATGAGCATTTGCAAATGTTTATCCTAATATAATTTTTAGATAAGACAATATCTATAGGTCTAACATGCCATTATGTGAGAGATAATGAACAGTAAAAATATCCAGCTAGCCAGCAATCATCACAGAATAAATCCCAGCGTGAACTAAAATAAATGCACATGAAATATAAATTGGAGTTTAAATTTCATTATGTGAAATGAAAGAGGCTGTTTGTATGAAATGAGACAAAATATTTTATTGAATTATTGCTATATTATTTGATTGTATATAATCAGTCTCATACTCACAAAGGCTGCATTTATTTGATAATAAATGCAGTAAAATCAGTTATATTGTCATATATTATTACAATTTAGAATAACTGTTTATGATTTGAAGATATTTTAAAATCATATTTATTGCTGTGATGTTAAAGCTGAATATTGAATGATGGAATGATGCATTTATATAGCGCTTTTTGTGTATTGTTGTACACCCAAAGCGCTTTACAATCATGTGGGGGGGGTCTCTCCTCAACCACCACCAGTGTGCAGCATCCACTTGGATAATGCGACGGCTGCCACAGGACAACGGCACCAGTGCGCTCACCACACACCAGCTACAGGTGGAGAGGAGAGAGAGTCATAGAGACAATCAAGTGTATGCGCTCACCACACACCAGCTACAGGTGGAGAGGAGAAAGAGACATAGAGCCAATCAAGTGTATGCTCTCACCACACACCAGCTACAGGTGGAGAGGAGAGAGAGACATAGAGCCAATCAAGTGTATGCTCTCACCACACACCAGCTACAGGTGGAGAGGAGAGAGAGACATAGAGCCAATCAAGTGTATGCTCTCACCACACACCAGCTACAGGTGGAGAGAAGAGAGTCATAGAGCCAATCAAGTGTATGCTCTCACCACACACCAGCTACAGGTGGAGAGGAGAGAGAGTCATAGAGCCAATCAAGTGGATGGGGATTATTAGGAGGCCATGATTGACAAGGGCCAGTGGAGGGAATTTGACCAGGACACCGGGGTTACACCCTACTCTTTACGAGAAGTGCCATGGGATTTTTTATGACCACAGAGAGTCAGGACCTCGGTTTAACGTCTCATCCGAAAGACGGTGCTTGTTGACAGTATAGTGTCACAGTCACTATACTGGGGCATTAAGACCCACACAGACCGCAGGGTGAACACCCCCTGCTGGCTTCACTAACACCTTCTTCCAGCAGCAACCTAGTTTTTCTCAGGAGGTCTCCCATCCAGGTACTGACCAGCTCAACCCTGCTTAGCTTCAGTGGGCAACCAGTCTTAGGCTGCAGGGTGATATGGCTGCCGGCATCATTCAGCATCATTACCCCAGTCTTCAGTGTCACATGATCCTTCAGAAATCATTCTAATATGCTGATTTACTATCAGTGTTGAAAAGAGTTGAGCTGCTTAATGTTTTTGTGGAAACCTACATTTTATTCAGGATTCTTCATTTTTATAGAAATTGTTTGTTACATTATAAATGTCTTTACTGTCACTTGACCAATTTAATTCATCCTTGCTGAATAATCTAGTCATTTCTTAAAGAAAATATTTCCCCAAACCTTTGTGAATTTCAGCTTGGAAAAGTGCTTAAAACATTCCCTTTTTGAGTTTTGGTTAGATAAATGAGTTGGACTGAATGAAGTTTAACCCATAATGTTGTTGTTTTTCTTAGGAAAGGAAGTTGTGCGCACATCCATTTCTAGAGATATACAAAATGGGAATGATCCACTATTTGGGTCCGCTGGCTCGGCAGGGTGATTTCTATGTTCCCGAAGTTAGAGAGGCCCAAAGATGGTTATTGGGAAAAGAGACTGAAGAAGACGGGAGGACGGACATCACAGGTAAACTAATTATTACATTCACAGATGCTTTCTTATCTAAAATCACTCACAGTACATGTATTAAAGGATTAAAAGTTGAAAGGGATCTTACTGATGTACATAAACTACTAAATATCATTTGTTTGGTTTTTCCGTGATGTTGGTATGAATGTTTTGGTTCCCAGCCAAAATTGTAATTACCGAATTACTCTCCAACTGTTTATTGAGCACAAATATTAGCCTATCCTCAATTTCACAAATTCACATTTAGTGCAACGCGTGTGTTTCGGTGGTTGACATTTATCAGCATAGTGTTTTAATAGGCATTAACCACTCCCTTATGGAGTTTTGACGTGGATGTGTCATATTCGCTGAACTGTGCGATCACCTACACCTGCTCTAGTGATAATGAGACACAGCCTGTGTGTATGTATGGCGTATTGCCCTGGTCTGACCAAAGCCCAGAGGTACTACCGAGCAAATATGATACAAGCGTGAGCTGTTTGTGACCTGAGGGGTAATGTTGTCCACACCAGCTGTCCTGGACAGTGTGTGTGTGAGTCCTGGAGATGCCAGTTCCACCTGTTACCTTGAAACAAACACATAGTAATGACTATAATATATGATAGCGGAGAAGATTAAAGCCAAGAAGATAGAAGATTAAAGGACAAATTTGAAGCCTGCTGGTTTTTGGGGTCCAAATGTGCTGCTAAATTGAATATGTTTGACAGCATGTCTTGTTCCTACTGTCCTCTTGTCATTCAAGCATACGTTTGATCCTCTAGCACAGGGGTCTTCAATGTTTTTCAGGGTAAGGACGCCTTGGGAGATGTTTATCATGGAGCAGGGACTCCCTGATACAAAATGTGTCAAGCAGAGCTACATATTAAAGGGATACTCCACCCCAAAATGAAAATTTTGTCATTAATCACTTACCCCATGTCATGCCAAAACCGTAAAAGCTTTGTTCGTCTTCGGAACACAATTTAAGATATTTTGGATGAAAACCGGGAGGCTTGTGTCTGACCCATTGACTGACAAACAATTAACACTGTCAAGGCCCAGAAAAGTATGAAAGACATCATCAGAATAGTCCATCTGCCATCAGTTATTCAACCGTAATTTTACGAAGCTACGAGAATACTTTTTGAATAAAAGAAAACAAAAGTAATGACTATATTTAACTATTTGTCTCCTCCACATCACCGTAGCGCCATTTTTGAGAATATCCGCTGGACAGTTTGTGGAGTCAGAGACAAATTGTTGAATATTGTCCTTATTTTTGTTTTCTTTGCATACAAAAATTATTCTCGTAGCTTTGTAAAATTACGGTTGAAACACTGATATGGGATAAAAATAGATTAGGGGTGAGGAGTTGGGGTGGAGGAGGGATGCCGGAAAACTCATTGGACAGAGGTAGGCAGGCTACATATACACGTATTGTGCTCGTCAGGATGGTTAGCTAAACGAGTTGCACCTGCGCCAAATTAGTTCCTTAACCTTGTTAATAAAACATCATTAATGAATCTCTTACATTCATTGTATCGTTGTTTGTAACGAGACAATTGGCGAGAGCACTGAACAAAATCTCCAGTGTTTTGGATAAACGGTGAGTGGATTTTAACTTAAACACCTCTGATTGGCCATTGCCTTCAAGAGATCAATAAACATGTCTGTGATTGGCTAGATTTCCCACGACTGCAAAAACACCCTGTAAATAGGAACATTTAAACGCGGCGCAGATGTTTTCATGTGAATCTGTCTCTGAAGGGAACCGTCTGTCTTCAGAAACGTGTCGTTGAAATTTTCAATTCATCTTGCATATAATGCCTGATAAAGCAGTGTATATGAGCGCAGTGCTGCTTTGTGTACAGCTGTTAACGTACCGAAGAAGCCGCTATTTTCTCCTAAAACGCCATCTCGTGGCAGAGAATGAATTTGCATTTACAGTGTGATCTTATGTTCAGATCATTTACATTCAGGCTATACATTTTTTTGTCAGTATGTGTTTTCCCTGAGAATCGAACCCACAACCTTTGCGCTGCTAACGCAATGCTCTACCACTGAGCCACAGGAACACAGATCAATGCGAATCAAATGTTGAAAGAAGTTAATGTAGATTTATAAATCTAAACAATTAAGACAGTAATATTTTTGTTTTAAATTAATATAATAATATGTTTGACTTTTCATAAAAATGGTTTAAATGCTGAAATGCCATTTTATATGATTTTTGTGTGTGTGTGACAGCTTGTAACTAAACTGTAAATCATGTCATTTTATGGCTTAAAGTGTTTCCATAGACATTATCCAACCCCACTCATACAGTGTTCAATTTACTTGCGCAGCTCTTAAAAGGGTTCATACGTTGCCTTAAATTGATTTGTTTAATTCAGCAGATACCCTGTAAATTGCAGAATAAAATAATTTCATTGGTATGTGTTGATATTTGTGAATTGAAAATGCTTTTGATTGACATTTAGACTTATCTGATTTTCTATATTTAAAAATATATACTTTTTTTATTTGGGCTAGTTAAATTAATTTTCGGGTTACAAAATTCTGAAGAAGACCTGTCCGTAGGGCTACCAGTGATTTTGAAATTGTGCGAGCTCCGAATATGCATTACTAAGAACTTCGTTTGGACAACTTCAAAGGCAATTATCTCAATATTTTTTTTGCACACTTTTGTACTTATTTTTCATTTCAAATTTGCACATATCAGACCTGTACACACATAATTGTCTATATTGTATATTGTGTTTGTGCTATTTTGTACATTTGTATATTGTTCTTTTATAATCTGTGTCCTGTCACTGTCATTCTGTTGCAATGTGGACCTTCGGTCACTATAACACAATCCTTCAAATTCAAAACTACAATGGAGCATTTGCTAAATCTGTTTCGCCTATAATATGTGACCCTGGACCACAAAACCAGTCATAAGTAGCACGGGTATATTTGTAACAATAGCCCAAGTTAATAACAATAACTTGTAACTAAACTGTAAATCATGTAATTTTATGGCTTAAATTGTTACCATAGACATTGTCCAACCCCACTCATACAGTGTTCAATTTACTTGCGCAGCTCTTAAAAAGATTCATAAATTGCCTTAAATGGATTTTTTTTAATTCGGCAGATATCCTGTAAATTGCTAAATAAAAACATTTCATTGCTAAGTGTTGATATTTGTTTTGATTGACATTTACACTTATCTGATTTTCTATATTTAAAAAAAAAAATACTTTTTTTTATTTGGGCTAGTTAAATAAATTTCCGGGTTACCAAATTCTGAAGAGGACCTGACCGAAGGGCTACCAGGGATTTTGAATTTGTGCGAGCCCAGAATATGCATTACTAAGAACTTCGTTTGGACAACTTCAAAAGGAAATTTTCTCAATATTTAGTTTTTTTGCACCCTTTTGCACTTATTTTTCATTTTAAATTTGCACATATCAGACCTGTACACACATAATTGTCTGTATTGTGTTTTTGCTATTTTGTACATTGCCTATTTGTATATTGTTCTTTTGTAATCTGTGTCCTGTCCTGTCACTGTCATTCTGTTGCACTGTGGACCTTCTGTCACTATAACACAATCCTCGTATGTGTAAACATACCTGGCCAATAAAGCTCATTCAGATTCCAGATATTCCAATATTTGTAGCTCGACCAAATATTGTCCTATCATAACAAACCATACATCAATGGGAAGCTTATTTATTCAGCATTCAGATGATGTATAAATCTCAATTTAAAAAAAACTGACTCTTATGACTGGTTTAGTGGTCCAGGGTCAAGTATTACAAAAGTGACTTACACTGTGTTCAAGCTGCACATCATTTCAATTCATGCATTTCCTAGGAATCAAACCCATGACCATTACCAATAACCATTTCAGAATTGAGAGCTTTATTACAAGTACAGTAGTAACCCTGTTTGACTTTTTCCATATAGAAAGATATTGTTCTGAACTTTTACACTTATTTCTCTCAGTTTATTCAGTCTTCCTAGTACCAAAATAAGCATGTGCTTATGATTTATTAGTGTACATAACAGTACACCGAAAATTGACACTTTTTTTGTGAAATTCTTTTCACCTTTCAATGAGCAGAAGTCTCCCAGCAGTGTGCCTGAAGTGACACAAAGTGCAGAGAACAGATGTGAACAGAAGAAAACAGATTCTCTAGTCCTTGATTGTGAAGTACTTCTGATTGTCTCTGAGCAGATGTCTGCGCTGTGTTTTGAAATTGCCAGGGATATGCACTGCAGCTGTAAATTCAGAAATTACTAACCATTTAATTATTAATATGCACTATCATCTCTTTTTGAAGATTGTGTTAAATTGCAGTAATTAAAATTACTTAATGTCAGCTATGTATTTTCTATGCTTTTTTTCTGCAAGTGATGCTGTCAAGTGATATTTTAGTTGTCATGCTGAAGGAATCGCTGTGTTTTGCTGAAGTGGTGTGAAGCTGACCTCGCTGCTCAGATTAAAGCATTCAACATCTGTTCCCTGAAAGATGCTGTTCACGAAACAGCTTCAAATGTAGTTTTGTCAAAGTGGCATATTGCACTGAAATGTGCTTGACATGGCAAGGACTGTGTGTGTGTTGTGTGCGGTGGATCGTCACATATGGGAACACAAGGGCAAAAAAATGTAATCACAAAAGAGTGATTGCATTTAAGCCATATGCACACTAGGGTTCTCTCTCTGTTTGAGAAAAAGATACATGAGTGCATTTCTTTGAGAAATTTACAACAAAAATATTTTGAGATATACAAATTGTTCAATTTTATTAAAATCTCTTGTTTTCAATTTGGATGCCTTTGAATTCAAATGAAAGGGTTCGTTCACCCAAAAATGAAAGTTCTGTCATTAATCACTCTCCCTCGTGTTGTTCCAAACCCATAAGACCTTCGTTCATCTTCAGAGCACAAATTAAGATCTTTTGGATGAAATCCGGTAGCTTTCTGACCCTGCATAGACAGCAACGAATGCGTTGTGGTATTCTCGTGAAGGCGCATTGAAGACTGATACAGAAGAGAAGAAATAGCTGAATAAAGTCATTATTTTTGTTTTCTTTGCACAAAGAAAGGTATTCTCGTAGGTTCATACAGTTAAGGTTGAACCACTGATGTCACATGGACTATTTTAACGATGTCCTTACTCTGACCCTTGAACGTGTGAGTTCAGAAGATGAATGAATGTCGTACGGGTTTGGAACGACGTAAGGGTGAGTAATTAATGACAATTTTCATTTTTGGGTGACTTTTGCTACCTCTTATGACAGAGTTTTAGCTCTCTAGAAGCTAAATTTAAATATTGAATTTTTTAAATGTATTTTATGAAGTAATCTGTATTTTGTAATTCAAGTAATTAACTGAAAACTCTTCTTGACTTGACTTGATCAGCTAATCAGTGTATTTTAATAAAAATAATATAACATTTAAAATCTGTAGTGTGGTGAGAGGCAACCAGATTCGTGACGGATACAGTATCTATTTTTTTAGTTTGTTTCATGACCAGACCACTAAATTCTACGGTGGCTGAGAGAGCTCAACGCAAGTAGAAAAATAGCTGCAAATTAAGAAAACAACTTCATCAATTTGACAGCATACGCGCTGCAAATGCTCACAACACAACCGAACAAAGAAATGCACTGCAAATGAAATTGTGAGCATTTGTAGTGCATTTCTTTATTTGTTATTTGTCGAATTGATGAAGATGTTTTCTTGAATTGCAGGTGTTTTTTCTATTCGCATGTGTTTTCTGAAGTTGCAGCGCGTTGAGTTCTCGGCCATCGTAAAATTCAGAAAACACTTGCAGTCCAGTTTAACTTGGCATTACATTTGTAGAAATAGTGCTACATTGTAGTTTTTTGTCCAAGCATCCATCCTTTCTATGTAAATTAGCCTGATTATAGCGTGCATATTCATAAAACTCAGCACTATTTGCATGCTGCAAATATGCGATTTCCTGCAGAAAGCAGGTGGTACACAATTAAAAAGAGATGAGGCAATTCATTCTTCCCTCTCCTGATTTGTTTGAGTCAGTTTTTCTAAATACAAATATTACTACTGACTCACATTTGTAGTGGTTTGTGAGTAATGAAGAAAAATGTTAGTCTCCCGCAGCCTCCGCACGCATGCTGATGGCAAATGAAGGACACTTTGTTCTCTCTCCGCCACTATCAGTCTCTTCATCTTTATTCCTCTCTCACTTTCACACACATCCCTGTCATCCCTCGCTATCCTCCCTTCATCTAGCCTGTCCGTCCCTACTTACAAAAATGCCACGTTGACAGGAGGAGCAGGAGGCAGATAAACAGTAAGTGAGCGGTCATCTAATAGACACAAAACATCCCTTTATCTTAGAAGCACTGACATAAGCAGAAAAAAAGCTGAGATGCAGGCGGTCCTGACACGTTTGTCACTCGCAGTCTCCTTCACAAGCAGCATGAGCACACACACAAACACACACCAGGCTCTCAGTGAAACTCAGGCTGTGTGGCACCTCTCTCAATCTGTTAGTCTGTCTGTCCTCTCATACGGTCACTTACTGTGTGTGTGTGTGTGTGCGTGTGTGTGTGTGTGTGTGTGCGTGTGCGTGTGCGTGTGTGCGTGTGTGTGTGTGTGTGTGTGTGTGTGTGTGTGTGTGTGTGTGTGTGTGTGTGTAAACCCCTAAGTGATACAGCAGATTATGTTTCAATAGGGAGGCACAACATACCAGTGCTATACTGATATTTCATCATTTTTAATGTATCCGTCAATATTTTGATAATTTCCTGTTTTTGCATTTAGATTACCTATGCCATTATCTAACCCTCACTTAAAGTTAATCTTTAAAAACATAACAATATTAAATATATTTTTAGTAAAATATATTTTTTTAATGTATTTAGACAATATTATAGAATTGTATTATCAGGTTAATATCTTTGGGTTATCAGTCACAATGATCACAATAATGATCAGTTTATCGTTATTTGGCTGAATGTTTATATTTGTGCACACTACAGTACATTTCAAAACATCTTTTCATGCAAGTATATTTTACATTTCTGAAAAAATCTTGAGTGAGACCCAGTTTTAGCCTTTATTTTTATATTTTAATTAATATTTCACTTTTAATTTCAGTTGGTTTATTTAGATAAAATATTATAGAATTTTAATATCAGGTTAATATATTTTTGTAATCACTAACAATGTTAATGATAATAATCAGATTATCATTATTGGGCTGAATTTTTTTATATTTGTGCACCCTACAGGAAACTTTTTAAACTTTTTTTTAATGCAGGAATAAAAATGCAAAACTATATTTTACATTTTTTAATAAACTCTTGAGTGAGACCCAGTTTTATTTTAGAATTATTTCAGTACTATTATTGTATGTATTAATATTTGGAATCAGCCTTCATTTTTATATTTTACATTAATAATTTAATTTAAGTTTTAGTAAATTTTACTTTATTTTATTTAATATAGTTTCCAAGATATTGAATTAATTTAAGTTTTTCAGTAATAGTTCTATTATATTAGCTTTATTTTAATTCATGGAATTTATTTTAGTACATTTAGTTAACAAAAGCAACACTTGGTGGTGTTTAAAAATGACTGATTTTAGATTTTTTATTTATACAAAATAGTACATAATTTTAATATTATCCATTAATTGGCTGTTAAATAATTAAATAAATATATTTATCATTATCAAATTATTGGCATTGCCCTTTTTCTGTCTATGTCCATCTGTGTGTATCTGTATATGCTTGATAATGCATTAAAAAAGAATGAAAAACTAGATTTTTATATTATTGAAATATTGAATGTGTGTTTTTTTGCAGTTGCTAGGATGTTCTGAGTGGTTGCTAGGTGGTCAAAGGAGTTCAAACCTTTAGTAGATAATAAAACAGTTGGAGAATTCCATAGATGTGCCCTGAAGGAGGGACGCATGCCGAGATCTTGTGAAGTAGGCATACTATAATGTATGCTAAGACCCATAGCATACTGGAATATCTGTAGCGTGATGGCAGTGAGTTTTGAATGGGTGAGAAGAAATCTAGTTATCTGCAAAGGATTGTGTTGTTCACACATTTCAATGCCAACACATGCAGTTCTCCAAACACTCATCATCTCGCTTCCACGAATACACAAGCACAACTGCTAATTAGCAAGTAGCACCGCAGCAGAAACAACCTGGTGTAGCTGATTAAACAGAAGAAAACGAGTGTCTCTTTTTTTTACTCTGAAATGTTAAGAGGCCAGGAGTTCTAGCCATATGTTATAGCTTTTGTATGCTAGCTGTATAGGAGAAGCTTTCATTAGAGGAGGTGCTGTGACACTATGGAAAAATGAATCACCTCTTGTGTTTGTGTGGGTGTGTTACATACAGGTGCTGACTCCCACAGCGAGTGCAGTTCTGTGAGCCGCCTGCCCCCCTCAGAAAGCCGAGACACCTCACCTGCCCCGTCCAAAACACAGGACGCACTCACACGGAGACAGAGACCCATCCTGGGACTTCGACCATGTGGAGAGAAGCGACACCTCCAGTGTTTCTTCCTTCGAGGAGCTGGACCTCGACTCAGACAGGATGTACAGGTGTGACCACACCCCTCCACCAATCACAGGAAGCGGCAAAAACAACCTGCAGGGCCAAGAAAGAGAGATGATGATCGATGAAGAGTGAGAGAGCAGAGTTGTGGCAAATGTGAAGGAGGTAAATATAGTTTTGATTTGGTTTTAAAGATAGTTCACCAAAAAAAAACTGATATTGTCATTGTTGTGCAGAACTCAAATTTTCAAACTCAGAAAAAAGCATCATAAAAATGGTCCATATGACTTGTTTGTTCTATTCCATGAAGTTTTATTGTAGAATTATTCATAAACTATTAATAATACAAAATTTCCAATAATACAAAATACTTTGTTATTAAATTGAGTAATTTTAGTTTTATGTGATTTTGTTAGGATTTTTCTTTTTTAGTTTTCCATCTAGTTTGAATGATTTTTAATAGTTTCACTTAATAAAATGATTTAAAATGGTTTAAGTCTTCTGAAGCTAAAAGGTCAGAATCTTGCCCTCTTCAAAAGTTCATGGTACATTCTAACAAATATTTGGTTATTACATACACAACGATAAAAGTGATTTGTTTAGGGACAAGCCAAGCAGTTTCAGACTTGAGTAAATTCTTGATTATCAATGAATAAACACTTTATTTTGCTCTGTTTCTAACATAAAACTATGGTATGGCTTCCTTGGAATAGACTTGGAATATAATGCATATGTTGTATGAACCATTTTTAACTGTGATTTTGTTTTTTATTCCAATTTTGTCATCTACAGGGAAGAAATGTGTGTTTAAAACATGTTTTTTTTTATTGATGAATGAAAAAGAATGTGGTTTAGTCAGGATTGTTTTCATTCCCAAGGGAATCGCAGGTACAGAATTGTGTCTGTATACAAACCCTTGAACCACGTAACCTGAATTTCTTGACAACATCTTCATATTTGATTTAGTCAGTGCATCCTCATTAATATTTCATTAGCGAATCTGTTGTTTGTTATTGATCGTTAGCTCCTAATGACTTAAGTTAAACTGACATGGGTGTTAGTGATTATTCATGTGAATCTATGTAATGTTCAGCTTTCATTTATTAGTTATTCTCTATCCACGCGTTCTGTCTTCATCCTTCAGTAATTGCTCATTCTCACCCAAAGAAACTCCCAAAACTGAAGAGTTATGTGACTTGAGTATTCATTCATCAAAAGCCATATGTTCATAGACAAACCAAATCTTTATTTGCGCAAAAAGACTGACATAAGATTTCCTCAGGAGGGAGATGATTGCAGCACATTTCCAACACTTATTTATTTGGAGCACATAACTATCTGATCATATTTTATCATATAAATGGTATTGCATATACTTGATTTCCCTGTAATAATATGTGTTTTTTAATAATACAGTGATATTTTCTATACATTGAATGTTGTTACTCGCTATAATTGTTTTAATTTTTGTAAAAAATTAAAAAATACAATAAAAATCCAGGGCCATCTGTGGGCCTCTGTTGATGTCGTGAATGTTTGAATATGTTTCCATTTTGATCCAGGTTGTGCGAATTGACACGCATTTCTGGACATATTGTTGGACACATTGATATTGTACGTTCAGATAAAGTTCAGGATATTTCATATCGATGTCTGATTTAGATTTTTTATGAATTATTTGTTCTGCTAGTTGTTGAGCAACTTAATAAAGAGTTTTAAGAGAAAGGACTGGTTCTTCTTTCTTCAAAAATCTATACTTTTGTTCATGTATCAATGTTATTCTTGCTCATACTCGTGTTTTTGATATATTTTTATATAATTTTTATACTATTATAGTATTTATTCATATTATTAATTAGCTTAGTTATTTTAACGTTATCACTTATTTACATTTTCAGTCATTTTAATTGTAGTCATTTTATGTGCTTCTATCATTTTTATTCGTTTTTTTTCAATATTTCTATTTAGCTTTAAATTTTCAATTTTAATTCTTTAACTTATTTTATTTTATTACAGTTTAAACTTTAATTTTTTATCAGTTAATATACTATAATTATTTATATTGTATTTCAGTAAAAGAAAAATATTTGAATAGTTGTATCAGTTTTATCATGCCTGCATTTATAATAGAGGGTTTTATATGAGCCATATTTACATAAAATGTTCATTTGATTTAATTAGCTTGCCCTGTCTTCTTTGTCTAGAGTTAAAACAACAACCGCACATCAGTCAAACAGCCTTCGTTGTTTATTTGTCTTGTAGTGACTGATCACTAAAACTCAACCAGTTTCAATACACTTCAAAACTTTGATGTCTTGTTTGTATTGTCCTCCAGACAGACACAAACTTCTGTAAAGCCCTCTCTGTATTAAGTCTGGTTCTTTGTTTTCTGTAAAACCAAAACAAGTGTCTGATCTCCCAAGAGATGGATTTATGTTGTGTCTACACAGTGAAGTTTTCAGAGGGTGTATATACACAGTCAACTTCTAACTCTCATCACAGTCCACACTGTTGAGGCACTAATTGAAAGTAATACATCAGAATACTGCCTCTTGAGACATCTAAAGAAGTTTCTCAGACACGGTCAAGAGTATAAAATACTCTTACTTGAGATGGTGTTTGACCCTCAACATCAAGTCTGGGGCCTGTACCATGATGGTAGATGAACAAATTCAGAGTTACAGGATTAGTTTCAAGTTAACAAAACCAAACCACTCCAATCTGGCTCTGTTAGTACCATGATGCGGATCGTCAACTTTCTGTCAACTCAGACTTTGATCCGAGTTTGTGGAGCACGTGCTCATGTATGTGTGACATCACTGGCGAACAGCCAATCACGAGCCTTGGTTAAAGGTTTTACTAAAGGGGAAGAATTATGAATTTAAATGCATTAACAATGAAAAAAGTACTTGTTCATGAAAGAGGACAAATACAATAAATGATCTTGCTCTATCAGTGCAGTCACAAGTGAAGCTTAAGTTAGTTTATATAGTTGGAAATATACAGCGATAGACTCGAACATGTAAGGTCACATGTAGTCATATTTAAAGTGTTATCTATTGATTATACAGCTTATTTATATTATATACGATCTGTATGTATTAATATTCATTAAAAAATAACTGTTAAATTAAAATTGCTTGTGTGTAATGGATTAATAATTATATAAATCATATAAAATAAATAAATTTTTGGTTTTGGCCAGACAAATATTTTTTAATACTAGTGACCTTTAATTTGGAGCAAGAGAAACTTGGGGAGTGACTTTTTTGTGTGTCAGACATGTTTCATTTTGCTCACATCTGATTGGTCCATTTTCCGTTAGAGAATCTAACCCAGAACATAACCTGCCCCGGAGTGTAAGTTACTATGGCAATGAACGCAGCTAAAAGCCAAGCCACTTTCATGGTACCTAAAACCCAGGATTGGTGCAAACTGAAACTTATCCAACTAATCCAGCTTCATGGTACAGGCCCCAGGTCCACATTACAGCTTATTCTAGACCAGGGCCAAAGACATCCTGTAAAAAAAAATGATTATAATATTGTTGTAGTTTTAACAGTTGAAGACAGTAACACTGCTACAATAAAAAACTAACAGTGAGTTCCCTTATAATGTGAAAAGGTAATAAACCCAACAGGACACTTTAAAATGCTGTTAAATTTAGTTTTTGGAAATGAAAAAGAACAAGTCGTCTTATAATTTACAGTTTAAACAAGCATTGAATTTAAAAGATGTTAAATTGGTCAAGTTTATTACATGATTTAATGCCATGTGTTATGTGTTTGTGTTTATGATATCTTGTATATATTAGTATTTACATCATCGGCTTCTGAAAAAGCTACTTTTAAAGAGCTTTGAATCTTCGTGTGGTTTTCTCAGTCCTATTTGTTGGTTATCAGTGTATCATAAAGGTACACAACAGATATTAGATGGATACATTTACATTATACCAGTTAATGAAATATACAGTAAATTAACCCTTGTGTTATGCTGAAAATCCTAATGAGTGTTTTAGTGAGCAAGCATTGTTTGTGGATGTTTTGGCAATGCTAGTCAAAGACTGAGGTACATAAACTCAGATCAATGAGGCCTATATCAGTTTGGGAGAAAATAATAAGAAAGATTTCAAATGTTTCTGGAAAATGTTTACTCCCTGTGTAAGTAGTCAATAGTGATAACATTAACTAGCAGTCCTCTCTAGGTCAAAACTCATAAACATTTTAATGTATTTTATTTTTAAAGTTCTGTCAGCTTTTTGTTGTTGTTTATTAGATGACTTAAAGGATTCGTTTTTTTACAGTGTATGACAACAATTCATTTAAAAATATGGCATGAGAGTCTTTGAAAATAGTTGTTGAAAACAAAATAAATTAGAGAAATATATAAATATAGAATTTCAGTCCCTAAAGAAGTAATATGTTTATTTCACAGACAGAAAACAAAGCAAAATATCAAGACCCATGAACCCATGAAGTTTGGCAAATCTAGACTAGTTAATGTATCCTCTTGCCTTTGACTTGGATTGAATGAGAACTTTCGACCCTGTTAAGTTAAACTGAATTAAACCTTAACAAAATCAACTTTTCGTTTCTGCAGCATTTTAGAGCGCAGCCTCAGCGTTCAATTATTCTGGCTGACCTATTTATAAACCTCACTTTCACGGTTACTTTACCTCCCAATATAACAAATAGATGTTATTTTTGCATGAATGATTCACAAGCTTTGTTGTTATTTAGCATAGCAATAGACTTTTTACACTCTGTTGCATCAGACAAACCTCTAAACAATTGTTTTTCCAGAGGGCTGACCACAGCTTTCAGGCTGATCTGAGAATTTGACAAATTACACTACTGTTCCTCCATTTGGATGGAAATGTTTGGAGCAATAATTATATCTACATGTCCTTGCACTCCCCAAAACTTCATTCTATTTGTCTCGTTCCTCTAGATCTCTCTGCCATTATGTTGAACAGACCTCTTTTTCAAGGCAAAATTGGTCCCTTTGTGTTAGAGGTGGTTATTATATAATCTATTGCAAGTGTTTGCTGGTCTAATAATCACTGTGGTGCATTTCTCTCCACCATCCTCTGAAAATATCCACATTACTTGTGTGTGTGGAAGACAAAACAAGCTTTGTGCTCCCATCGGTGTGTGTCTCTCCATCACCCCCGATTCCCCTCTAATTGGTTGAGAACAGAACTTGAACAGCGCTTGAGGGTCTTAACACAGCATTCTGGACCTTGTATCTTAAGCACTGCCTGATGCATACTTACAGTGAACTTGAATTCCTCCCAGAAGCATCAGAACATTAAGTTTCGTTCTGTAATTATACCTTCTTTTATGCTGGCTTGCACAGATGAATGGCCTCATCATTAAAAGCCCTTTCACAAGAGTTTGGGCTCGAATCAACCCTGCGAATCAAGTCCTGGAAGTGGGCAGCATTTCCTTCGCTTTGGCTCAAATGTAAACGTTTAATTAGGCTTCTGTGTTTGATATACTGCTGGATTGTAGAGGTTGGTAATACAAGCCTATAATTCTCTGCATCTCGTGTTGTTGCTAAAAATGAGACTAGACCACAGTGACTGTAATTTTCAATACTTTTACTGTGATTTTTTTATATTTTGACAGTTTGAAAATAATGAGTACATTTTAAATTTTGGTCAGTTTATTCCTTAAAATCTAAATTTTTTAATTCTAACATCTTATTTGTTGATTGATTGACGAGTGCTTTATAATTAATAAAATATGTTATTTTGCACTGTTGTGACGTAACATTTGGCCAAGTATGATGACCCATACTCGGAATTAGTGCTCTGCAGTTAACCATCCAACGTACACACACACCTTGAACACACACACACCGTGAACACACACACACACCGTGAACACACACACACACCGTGAACACACACCCGGAGCAATGGGCAGCCAGTGCTGCGGCACCCGGAGAGCATTTGGGGGCTCGGTGCCTTGCTCGAGGACACCTCAGTCGTGGTTTTGAGGGTGGAGAGAGAGCGCTGTACATTCACTCCCCCCACCTACAATTCCTGCCGGACCCGAGACTTGAACCCCCAACATATGGATTATGTGTCCAACTCTCTAACAATTAGGCCACAAATTCCCTTCCCTCTTGCATCAAAGGAAAAAATAATATAGGCAAAACCGTGCAATTTAAGTTAAATATTATCTTGTTATTTGAGCGTGACTGAAAACTAAATTTGTTTATGGTATAATTACATGTGTAATTCTTTGCAAAGTTTGAATTTATCGCTTAATATGCCCAAGTGAAAAAAGTGCACCTCCATAATGTACATAAAATGCTCTATTTTCATGCACTAATTTTGAACTTAATATATGCTAAAATTATTCTTTAGTACTCATGATCTTAAGAACATCTAAGTGTACTCAACAGTGCTATTTTGAGACACAATGAACATGTATTTAAGTTACCACCTGTAGTCTCACTAGCAAATGAAAGATGGGATCACAAGTGTTAACTAAATACATTTTTAATACAGAGGAAGTTAAGATACAATTAACTTAAGAAGTACTAAAGAACTACCTTTAGTGTAAAGTACACAATTAGAGCGTGACAATGGAGTACTTTAAGTACATTATGGAAGTGCACTTTTTTCACCTAGGTGTAGTTTTAAAATCCTTAAAACGTTTAACATGAGCAACATTTGGATAGTTTAATATTGTCTCTCACTACGTGAACATGACTGAATTTGACTGTTTTTGTTACCTGCTGTGTCTCTTTTGGGGAGCGCTGTTGAAGATTTGTATCTCTTTCTCTGAAGCGCGTGCTCGAGTTGCGTTTTGCGTACATTTTTCTTGCCATAAAAGTTGCGGTACAATAAATGGCTTTTTTCATCACTGCCTCCCTCAGGCCAAACTACGCATTGCCCCCTTTACACGGGGCACGACGCGGTTATGAAGGCACTTTGTGCTGTTTTTTCTGATATTTTAAATCGTTTTGTTGTATGTTTCAGACGCTACGTATCGACATTTCTAAACCTGCCGCGTGCTCACAGTATGCTGTACTTCTAAAGAGAGTAAGCGCTGAGCAGACAGCCAATCACAATCTGCCCCAGTGCTCGCCTCATTAAATATTCATAAGCTTTGTTAAGCGAGGGGAAAAGATGAAAATGTGTCTATAAACAGCATTTTACTCATTTTTATTTCATATATTTATGTTTTGTATTACACTTCATAATACTTAAAAACAGAATGGATTTACATGAAGGCGTGGCAGACTGAAACGGTGTAACCTACCTTTTAAAGAGTTTTATTGTATTTTAAATAATATTAGGTTACTGCATAATATAAGCATATCTCGACGTTAATTCAGTCAGGTTTTACAAATGTACAGTGAAATTCCGAGACCTGTAGGCCTATACCAATCAAGCTACTTGAGGTAAAGTATGAATTTACAACACAGAACAAGATAACGTTTTCCCATTATTAAAAAAATGAATTTGGATAAATAATTTCAAGCGTAAAACCCGTTTGTGACTCCACCTATCTTCACAGATAGCAGCCAGATGAGAGAGAGAGAGAGAGAGAGAGAGAGAGAGAGAGAGAGTTGCTGTTTCACCCGAACCTCACGAATGCATGAAGCTCGAACCTTGAACACCAACAGCCATTGCTTAAAATTGAAAAATCAAATCACTACTCTATATAAAGTCGCTATATCTGGGCAATATTGTTCAATAACACGCTCTCAAGTTTCAGTAAAAGACATTGGAAAGTGGTAACTGAGAGAACCGACGCGTGGATCCGTGGAGATTTAGTTCGAGTTTATTAAACCTCTCACGATGGCAGGTGTGTGGACTGAATTCTTGCGCGCTCTCAAGACCCCGAGACTGAGAAGGAAGCTGCGAACTGCACATTAAGTGGACATAGGTGGACTGAAGAGGGTGTTTGCGGTGCACGTCGCTTTTAATGAGAAAGCATTCATCATTTCGAGTGTGCACAGGTAAGATCTTCCTCCTCCTCCTCTTCGTCACCCCCCGCGCTTCATCAGGTCTTTGTTTCAGCACCAAGGACAGATCCAAACACCTGCACCTGTGGGCACATCATGCATGGAAGCTGATTTCTCTCTAACTTTAACTCACATCCTTGAACAAGTTGCACGAGGTGTTGAATTTCTGCCAAATCAATTCTTCACGGGTAAGCATGCATGCATTTTTATTTACGCGCCTCAGTACGCATGTGCTATTTACGCACACTTTGGTTATTTTTTAAATCATTTGCATGTCAGATTGGTTGTGTTTACCACCAATGGGGAAGTACTTATTATATTAGGGAACAATTTATTACACGCAACAAATAAGTCAGAGTGCCGGAAAATTGCCTTATCGCGCGCGTGCACGGATGCTTTGGCATTTCTTGAGCACAAACCTGTCGTGTGATAGAATACAAACAGGACAGGCTTGCGTTTGAATGTCAATGAGATGTTGCTCCTTTGTTGACTATAAATGCACTTGATATTAGAGCACAAATGAAATGTGATCTGACTTAACTCTCTGATCAACTTATTTGCCTCCGATAGACACATTACACAGATAGACAGGAAACACAAGGAAACACGGTGTGTCCGTTTTTATCTTTTGATATTTTGGCTTTAAGATAGCATATTTAGTAATGAAATAATCGTTATTTAATTTTTAAGTTACTGTATTAATGCAAATGTGTTCTGTAAACTCAGGTTTCAGACAGATGTGGACACATGTGGAAGTTAAAACCACTCACCAGAAACATTGTGAGGCTTTTCAGACTTATTGACCAGTTTCTTAAGGTGCTTAGATTGATGTAATGAAGTTCATGTCAAGCAAATATTCAAACAGTTTATGAAGACAATCATTATTACCACATTAAAAAACAACAACGCAATCACAGTGACACAAATTCTCTAATGTTCATTCTGTTGACACCAGATGAAGCATAACATTTCATGAGTCTTCGTGAATAAGTATATTCATAAACATATGAAAAGCACAAGCCTTGCCTTTGAACACCTTTCACAATCTGTGAAATGTGAATCATTTTTCTGTCGAGGAGAAACTTCTTGCACAACTTAACACCCTTGTTCTGTTTCTCCGCTGACACTTTGAATCTGAATAGTGTAAAGCATCCATAGCAACCCATAGAGCAGAGCTGATTGGACGTGCTGGGATAAACATCTCATAGTTCATTTGCTCCATGTCTGTGAATGCATTCCTCCTTGGCAACCTTTCCGAGCCATTCAACTGGTCTGGCTGCGCTCCAGAAGTTATCAATGAAACCAAAGTGGGTCCTATAAAAAGGAAATCGGTCTTTAATTGTATGTGAGAGTGTGTGGGAATAATATTATAGACCTGTAATATTTGTACACTGATATATGTCACAGATATGAAATGACTTCATTTAAACGTATCAGCAGTCAAGCTGACGGTGAGCCCAGACTGGTGAAATCCCATCTGGTCTCTCCGTCTACACATAAACAATGCCAACACAGAGAATCAAGATAATAATTATCAAACAAGCTCTGAATTACAGAATTATCGTGTGCTTCTCTTGGTTACTTGGGACTATCTATGGATTATATATGGATTGTATGGCCAAAATAACCTGGGGTTAGAGACTAGATCTGTGTGGTGCGCTCCTCAATCAGATTACACCATAAAAAACACAATGAAACTAAGCCCATTAATCATAATTATTACGCTGTAACCTGGAGGAAAAGGATTATTCCCCCCTCAGCTGTGAGCATTCATTTAATTCATTTGATTGTGTATCATTAAGACAAATGTATGCTCTCGTAAAGATTATGTACTGATGTGATCATTCATTTTATTTTGATAAACTAAGTTGATATCATCATCAGATTTGAGCTATGAATCAGATTTCTTGGACTTGATTACAGTCTGATAATGTTTGATAATGTTCAAACCTTTGGTTTCTCCATAAGCTGCTTAATGTAACTACCTGAAATAAAATCAAAGCAGCTTTATTTGTTTCATGTAACCATCATGTTGTGTTCCTGAAAAGTCCAATTTGATTGCATTTTATTGCTCACACACGGCAAAAATTTCCCCCCAAAATTTATATTATTATTATTATTAATATTATTTTTTGGGGGTCTTTTTTCCACCTTTTCAAAATTGACCTACAAAAATAAAATTAAATTGCATAAACTTCTCCTTGTGCTATATTATTGGATTCAATCTGTTCATGAACTTGTTTTCTTTCACGTGGCACCAGTTACATATTTCTTTATGGATCTGATTGTCATAGGCTTCAATGAGCATATGCACATCAATCTTTGAGAAAACATTGCCCAAATTCTCCACAAATCATGTGCTATAATTAAAAACTGAGGTGCATCGATTCAGATATATTATGTATCGTCAGTTCCAAGAAGATTTACATAAATGTGCTAATTAAAAGCATAAAAATTGAATCCCTGCTTTGGTGATAATGTGAGATTTACAAGCAAGCAATTTTTAAAAGGTTGGTCATTTTTGACCATGAACAAGCAATTAGTTCAAGTATTTTCAGCACAACACAAGAGTTAGGCTAAATCATTTAGTCGTTTTGCTCATGCTTTCCTTCTTCTGTGATTTATAGTGAACTGATTGCAGCGCTGTGTCCCTGGAGAAACCTTATTCAAGAACACAGTAATGATGACTCTTCAGTTAACGCTTCTCCCTAAGTGTCAAACATGAAACATTGACATTAGCATACGCTAACATTTACATCTAGAGACATTGTGTGACCTTAAACTTGAGTGCATGTTTATTATTCAAATGCGACTGCTATTGTTTAACTGATGTACTAATGTCCAGACCTCAGTTCATTACCGTGACACGTTTCTCTTGTCCAGCGAACAGAGGGTGCCGTTGCTTCCATCTGTTTCAGAGAACAGGGAGAACCGTAAATAGGTTTAATGTCATTTAAATGTTTTTGTGGTTTTGATCAACTGCTGTTGGGGAAATGTAGAAACTTGAGAACTATAATTATAACCCCTAATGTTTTGTTTGGGGACTGAGAGACACCAGCACCTTTTTAATAGCTGAAGAATAATTCTACACTGACTCTACACTACGCTGTCACTCGGGTGCATGGTGCCCTATGGCACAAATACTAAAATGTATATCTTTGTGCCTTATTCAACACTAAATGGTTTGCATTGCTACATTAAATGTACATATCAGTACTTTAGAAGTAAAAATGTGTACTGTCCCAGTGATGAGTTTGTAGCTTGTGTATCTGAGAGTGTAAAACTGAGGTCTCAGATTAATACCCCATTGCCATGACTTTTCATAAAACAACTTTGCAATACAACCTAAATTTATCCTGTATCCAAATTTACTTCATGAAACAATAGAGCATAATTTCTCTTTAATTTAAAACAAACAGACCAAGATTTGGTCCCAAATCAGCGTTACTGAGTCACAGCTTATTGTAGGCTAAAACTGCAGCCCTACCATTCAGCTTCTATGCTTGTATATTTATATATATATATGTGTGTGTGTGTGTGTGTGTGTTTAGATATGCCCCACATAACAAGGGTGCAAAGATTGCAAACCTCCCTGAAAATGAATAGGAAAAAACTTGACATCCCGAGATTGACAGTAAAAAATATTATTTGAGTTTGAGTTTAGGTTAAGCATACATGTCAGTAATCAGTATAATAATAAATATGACACCTGTATCAAAGGCATGTTGCTTTAGAAAATGGTAGAAGATAACACCTAAGAAGATAC
Organism: Gymnocypris eckloni scoliostomus; assembly: GCA_027564155.1. Taxonomy (NCBI): domain Eukaryota; kingdom Metazoa; phylum Chordata; class Actinopteri; order Cypriniformes; family Cyprinidae; genus Gymnocypris; species Gymnocypris eckloni. The sequence continues at coordinate 19,367,751 of CM050431.1, forward strand.
TTTAATTACTCTGATTCAATCTCATATTTTCTTGTAGAATCAACTTTTGCCAATTGTATTTTTCATTTATTATTATTTATTTTTGACACACTTGGGAAGATTGAGGATTCAAAAATACAACATTATCCAGTCTAATGAACTCTATTGACTTGTTCTGATCCCTCGATTCAATCCATCTATGATAACAGATCTTGTATTAATTAGAACACATGTATACATCTTTATCACAGTGCACTGCCACCCCAACCCGCCCACTTTTTCTTGTTTCCATGGTAACAGAAGTTAAGGAAGAGAAACCTAATAAACAAGCTGTTGCCTCATTACGCCAGCAGGACGGTACAAGAGGGGAAACACCAGGAACATACGTGCTTTATCTTAAATTAAATCCCGTCTGGCATTTTTGAAAAGCTAGAGGTGTCCAGAGGCTCAGAGGAAGTTCTCCCTCACATTCAAATGATCATATTAGTCGTCATATCTAAGGCAATAAAATGGTCAATGTTCAGTATATACTGTATTATTTATAACTGTTTTGCTAGCTGCTTTATATCTTGCACTTAGAAGAGGGTAAACTTGCTAGTAACTCACAAATGATTCACAATCAAATGGCCAAACTTGAAAAAATGTAAAAGAAACATATGTTAGATTTTATAATTATGTGCTGGCTAAGACAAGCATCAGTATTACTATTACTCATATTTCTTTGAAAACCTTAACCCTAATTTGGCATGCAACTCATCCTGCACCATATGTGCTACAGATGTAAACCATGCCTCAAATAGTGCCGCTTGGTGAAGAGAGATGTTCTGTTAGTCTTCATTTGTTTTAATCTAATGAATGATGAAACATGAACTAAACCCATAGACTTACATTGAATCGGGGTCATATTGAGCAGCTAGTCAGAACTGGGCTGTGATGGGGGTTGTGTATTTCCTGAGAAATATATTAATACACACACAACAGAAGATTCACCATACAGGATTGTCGTCATTTTAAATACATAATTAATGTCAAACAAACAAAGAGAAATTAGAAAAGGCTCTTAAAAACATATGCCATCTGAAAATGCATACTGTAAGTAAAACACATAACAATCATTGCAACGGTGAAGTAGACAAGTAAAAGAGATAAACCGAGATGACAGCTCTATCAGTCTGTGTGAAATACAGCTGCGAAAGACTTTCCTATCAGCTGAAATTATTTATCGTTTCATCTTTTCATCCTCTTCCTTCAGGTTGTAATTTTTCATAATCTAAAAGATGATATCCATCACCTTTGACACCGTGAGAAAATGACACAGTCACTGGGAGTTATTGATGTTTCTGAATTAATGAGCCTCACCCCTGAAATGTTGAGTTCAATCAGGATGAATTACTATCTAGACATGCCCGCCTCCTCACTGCCACCACAAAACCTTATGCAAATTCAATTTCTTATGTAATATGTGACTCTGTATGCTTCTGTTATCCGATGTATTAATCATAAAAACATTCATTTTCAGAGTTGTTTATTTTGCATTATGTCAATGAGAAAAGTCATTGAGTCAATGATATTCATGTCTATTTTTCAGGAGCAGAAGATACCGAGATGCATCCACAGTCGATGGCGGCCAACTAAACCACGCAGGACCGTTATTATAGCTCTTCACCTCTCATAAACCCTGTCATGGCTGGTGTTACACCCATATTCATCTTCCTCTTAATTCCTCTGGCCCAAACGAGCCCCAGGTACACCCCGCCTCTGGCCGGATCCAAGCGGGAGATCATCATGGATGGAGACCTGGTGATCGGAGGCTTGTTCCCCGTGCACGAGAAGGGTGATGGGACGGAGGATTGCGGTAAGATAAACGAAGAGCGTGGGATCCAGAGGCTGGAGGCCATGTTGCTGGCACTGGACGAAATTAATCAGGACAGCCGCATCCTGCCCGGCGTGAAGCTGGGAGCCCATATACTGGACACCTGCTCTAAAGACACGTATGCACTAGAGCAGTCGCTGGAATTCGTGAGGGCTTCTCTCACAAAGGTGCATCAGCCAGGCTTCATCTGTCCAGACGGGTCAAATCCTGTGCCGGACGAACTCCCTCTGGCCATCTCTGGAGTGATTGGAGGATCATATAGTGATGTTTCTATACAGGTGAGGAAGACCGTACAGCAATCCAAACACATGCCTAAAACCATTCAAGAATTACTTGAAATGAAATAAACATTAACTGAAATAAACAAACAAATAAATTAAATGCATGATTTTATGCAGTGCTATTTCAGTATCATATACTATCGTATCGTTTTGGTTAATATTTTCATATTTTCTGTTTTGATTTTAAATTAAGTTAAAGTTTTTTTAAATAAATATATTTATTAAATTTTAATTTATTCAGTTTTAATTATTTTACTTGCACTAAAGAAAAATTTTGCCTTGCCGACTAGTTGATATGTTTTAACAAGTTTTCATTTTTAGGTTAACTATAACTTTAACTTAATATAATTTTTTTAAAGAACCACCAATTTAAATAATGCTGAAATAAAAAGTGGATATTGTTGAAAACTTCAACTTTAAAATAATTAAATTATTAAATATATTTAAATGACTATAAAACTAAAAAAATATATATATATTGAAATAACTATATTTATTTAGCTATTATTTATTTTTAAATATTTAAAATTGTTAACACTTTACAATAAAGTCTCAATTGTTAACATCAGTTAATGCATTAGCTAACATGAATTATAACAATGAACAATTTATGTAGTTTGATTTGTTTTACTTTAAAGAAATGATATTTTGCATGAAGAAAATGAAGCTGATTTTAGAACCATTGTGTTGTATTTTCATGACATTTAAGCACATTCACATCTTAATGCCATAATGCAAAAACAATGATATAATTTAAACTGTAAAGTACTTGGCTCATGAATATTAATTAGGTGAATTAACAATCCTTCAGTAGTTAAAAGGCAGGTAAGTGAGCACAAGTAATGGTAGATTACTTCTTTTGCATAAGTTCAATGCACCAGAGTAAACAGAGACTTCTGATTGGTTTTAAAACCGATGTTTTATGCAACTGGCTGCATTTTGTTTTTGTACAGTGGCACAACTCTTACAATATAACTTGAGGTCATTCACTGACCTCTAAAAGAGTGGTTGCTACGCCCCTGCAAAATATGTCGTTTAGTTTAATGTCTGAGTAAGTTCAGTTTCCCAACTTCTCACATGTTTATTTGCATTCTCACACGTGAAATACGACCAGAAAGAGTTATAGCAGTAAGCATAAGCATACTTCTGACCACGTCTCTTTTAGTTACATTACACTCAACTCCTCCCAACATATACATCCACCCATAGCCCTGTCAGCACACTGACCTCCTCCTGAGTGAAGCGCCCAGAGACTGTGAATCTACAGCTTGTTAATTACAGTTCTCTGCCTTTAGGCAGTGATTAGCAAGAGATGACTGAGTGCTAATTGCCCTACGCTCATGCTTTATATTATACGGTAGGAATCGTTGGTGCTGGAATTTACATTGCTTACTGCGGTACACAAGTCCAGATTCATATTAGTAAGAGGGATGCAAAATGTTTGGGGTCATAATGTGAAATTACATTTTCCTTGATAATAGAGTTCTAGATAAAAGAGTTCAATAATATGAGAGCATTTTGAGTTTTCAGAACTTAAAAATAACATTCCCTGTCAGTGTTGTCATTTTTAAAGAGACGGTTCACTCAAAAATGAAAATGCTGTCATCATTTAATCTCCTTCATGTTGTTCCAAACCTGTTTGAAAAGATTGTGAAGAATGTTGGTAACCAAATCTTGACGGTAGCCACTGACTTTAGTATGGAAAACTTTCTACGGAAGTCAATAACTAGCATCAACTTCTATCAGCATTGATAACAAAAATCTGCTTTTGTGTTTAGCAGAAGAAAGTCATAAAGGTTTGGAACAAGTAAACGATTACTGAATTTTCATTTTTAGGTTAACTATCCCTTTAACTAAAAACGAATGCTTTTTCAAGATTATTAAACACTAAATAAACAATTGAAACAATGCTGAAATAAAAAAAGTGAATATTAGCTGAAAACGTCAACTTTAAAATTATTAAATTATTAAATATATTAAAATGACTAAAACAAAAATAAAAATATTCAAACATTTTACAATAAGGTCTTACTTGTTAACATGAGTTGATGTATTAATTAACATACAGTAAACATACAATGAACAATATATTTTTACAGCATTTATTAATATTTGTTAATGTTAGTAAATAGAAATGTTCATGTTCATGTTAGTTCACAGTACATTGATGCTAACAGATAAAAAATATATTTAATAATGTATAAGTACATTTTTAACTCAATATTAACTAAGATTAATAAGTGCTATAAATATTGTTCACGTTAATGTTAACAAATTAAATTTAAAATATAATAAATACTATACAAGTATGTAAACAATACTAACATAACACTATTCCCAGTCCAAAAACAGCATTTATTAAAACTATAAACTGTAAAATTGTCATTCTAGTTAACCCCTGCTTGTAGATGCTGTTACTACATTGATATGGGTCAATATTTTTCTCTGTGTAAACATTTTTGAAAACAATATATATTTTATTTTATTATTCCCCTGTATTTTTAACAGTTGTTAAAGAAAAATCACTCAATCATTATATTTATGTCAGAACATAAATTCTGTGCATTCTAGCTATGTCGTCAGCAATTCAGTGTTGCCATGATGTCATTTCCTGTGAGCCCTAAACTGGTTAAACACATATTGACAAGTGATTGTCACAGAGAAACTAGGACAAAATAACCTTTTGTCATCAAAATAAGCACAACAAATACAGCAAGAAATTGATGCAATTATGCATAAAATATATTGTGCAGAGTAGTACGAGATTTTCACTCGTGTAGGAAGGATGTCACAGCCAGTCTCAGAACAGCCCTTCCAAGAGTGCTGGCCAACAGGGCCCTGACAAGGCCTGCCAAAGCCCATGCCACCTGTCCAGCACTGGGGTGAAAGAGCTTCGAGGGGTCTTCAGGCACCCTGGACTGGAGCTTGTTCAGCCCAGTGGCAAATGAGAGGCGCTCTTGGCAGGGAACCCAAACAAGCATGACACAACTGAACATGAATTTAAAGGAGATAACACACGCGGTAGCACATATCCTCACTGGTTTTCTCACACCTGTTTTTCACCCATTGCCATCTGGATTGTGAGACGGAATCAGGGCTCACATATTACCATTCATCGGTTGATGGTACAATGTGTGTGTGTGGGTAATGGTGGCGGGAGGCAGAGCTATATCGAGTGCTGGAGTGGGTGGTGGTGATGAGATTGGCAGGCTATCATGCTTATTTTGTGAGTGACAGGTCCCTAGAGAAGGAATAAACAAAATCGGCATGGCTTCACAACTCACAACACATGTCATTCTCGATCGCTTAATTATCTCGTGGTTAAATTCACATTCATAATGCACATCATTTCGTCGTAAAATCACATGACACTGGCAGTTTGATTCGCACTCTGAACCATAGGTTCAAACGAAAAGATTCACAGCACCCATCACTAATAATTAGTGTGATGTAGAGACTTTAGATTAATTACTGAAAATGTCCTAAGCACTTAATGAGAGATGGGGCCATATCTGCATTGTGGTCTTTTCTTAATTTCTTTAAGTTAGACGGTTGATCCAGTTCACAAAACTAATCTAAATGATTCATTCACAACAATACCGATCAGGTTCTCGAGTTCAATGACTCAAACAGCTCACTGGATTGGCAGATCATCAGGGAGTAACGCCTAAATTCTGATCACACAGCGCTATAATATGACTTCAGGAATGACTTGTTAAATACCACATCAGTTAAATGAGCCACTTATGAGTCTTTTTGAAGCTTGAAAGATCCAGGCTCCGCTGTTGTAAATACATGGACGTTAGAAAGTAAAGTTCAGAACGACATGGGTGCATAAACGATTTATTATGAGTAAACTTACCATCTAAACTGAATGTTTTCATGTCAGATCACATTAATAAAAAGCAAAAAAACTGTTTTTGTGAGACTTTGAGATTTTTGTGCATGTGAGACTTTTGGAGGGTTTGGCACATATTGAATTATGCATTTGATAATTCCAACCAATCAATAGTCACCATGCTCCTTTCCTCTCCGGCACATTTTCTCTCCCCCACAAGGTGACGGAATATATTATCCTTTTTCTCCAGCACAAAAGGGTGTGTGTGAGAACAGAATTATAAATAATAATGACATGCATAAAAATATGTGACAAAATGGTATCCTTTGTGGAATTAGCTGTGTGGAACAAGTATTGTTCGATGATTTTATGCTTGCGAGTCTATGTTTGTTAGTGCTTCTATGTTAACAACACATTGTGCTGTCTTCAGAGTAGGTGTGTGCGTGTCTCAAGGTCATTCATATGGAGAACTCCGCTGTGGTCTAAGACACTGGAAATGTTAATAGGTTGTAACTGCATGTGGTGTTCTTGGGATGCCAAAACAACAGACAAATACCGCTTATAATTAATGCCATATAAATGCCAACTCATTTGCATTCCCACATAATTAATGACAATTAGAATTATATTATAATTAGCACTCACCGAAACAAACCAATTTCAGATCAAAAAGCATTCCGTGTTTATTTGTTTGTCATTTGCAGTTCTCTTTCTCTCACTGTAGAGTGAAGACGCCGCTCGGCTGTGTAGCACTTGGTGAAGAAGTGTCCTGGGAAAAAGCAGATGGTGTTGTTGTGTTTGTAGGAGGCTGGGAAAGCTTGAAAAGTGGTTTTGCAGTCACAGAGCATCACTTGACCCTGTTTAGCCTTTCATTTGGGTGTGCAGCTCACATTCAGGACAGGGTCAGGCACTTATTCATTCTTTTTCCAGCCGCTAGAACAGACGCAGCTTTGTTTTTGACCAGTCTTTCACTACCATTTTGAATAAGCTGGGAATTGTTAAAAGAGGGGATTATGCTCCGCTTAATATGTTAAACTAAGAATTACAACTAAATTACGCACGTTATTTTCTGACAAAAATGTGTTAATTGCATCTGGAAAACTTGCCACCACAATACTATGTGTTCTTTTGTTTATTTTATTACTAGATTGTTGCTAAGGTGTTGCTAGGTCAGTGTTTCTCATCCTTGTTAAATCCGAGGCCCCTATTGTCAAGACAATTTTCAGCAAAAGGTTTTTTATTTTAAGATATGAGCAATATCACACGAGTTAGTTAGTAGTGTGATATGGCTGTAAATCGACACAGCTATGATTCGGCTGTAGGCACGAGGCTTCATTTAAAGCTTATTGTATTACTGTATTAAAAGCTTACTGTATTGCTGAGAGAGAGATGGACTGAGTGAGTGTGATTTCTTGCATCTGATACAGCATTCATTATTTAGCTCAATCTCATATTCACAATAAAACATTAGTTTGAATGTCTGCTGAGGAAAGCAATATCTTTGTCGTACTATCCTTTCATCTGTTAAGAGCATTTGTTGGCTGCATCTTACTAGCTGTTGTTGGAAGTAAAAATAACTTCCCTGTTTATAACCGTTTCAATCTATTTCATTATAAAAGTTTACTTATGACGCACTCAAAAACACTCTCACTCATGACTCTTGTCACCAACTAATGACGGAATAATGTAACTACTCACCATGACGAACACAAATTGTTTCTCAATACTGCATACTATAATTAAATACTACTGTTATTTCTATAAAATATTATTGATCTATTAATAGTATTTAATTAACAATACAACAACAGCTATAATAAAAGGCAATTCAGTCAAAATGATTCAACGATTAGCCATCCGCCATGACACTCGCTGTGAGAAACACCGCAAGCGACGGACACAAGCGGTGAAACGGTTGGAGTCTTATGGGGGGGGGGATTTTTGAGGGAACAAATTAAAATAAGACACATTATGTATATTATCTTCATTTTTAGATGTTTGAGATTCTTTTTATTTTTAGTTTTTTTATCATTATTTTAATAAACCGTTTTAGGTCATCTAGTGGGTCCCAGCACCCTGAGAGCCACTGTGCTATGGGGATAAATACTGTAGGGTTTACTCTGAAACTGTTTTCACTCAGAAATGTATCATTTTCACATATAATTACAAATAAGAAACAGCAAATAACACATTGAATTAAATATTCAATTTTGAAGTAGAATGACTGAAATTGTAATTATTTTATATCATACTCCAATAATCTTTTTTTACAGTGTACATGGTTGCTGACTGTTTAAGGCATTGTTCGATGGTTCTCGACATTCTGGTTTGTAGATATAGACATTCTGGTTTCAGCACTCTGACTGAAACTGAACTTTCATAATGCACTTTCAGTAGCAATGACAATGTCACGTACTGCTGCTTTTTGGGATCTCTCTGGAGCCTTAACGTTATGCCATTATGATTTGCAGCAAACCCTACCCAGCAGTTCCCCTAGAATGGGAAATGCAGTCATGTCTATATCTCCATGTTTCACTGTCTGTGTATGGCATCAGCATTCACATAAGACTCAACTCAGGTGGTCCCTGTCAAATGCTTCAGCAGTGTTCTGGCAGTTTCTACTTCCTGGAAAAAAATGAATGTGTTGATAGGCAACAGGAATATCAACATCTGCTCGAGCTTCTGAAGCCGAGAAGCAGTGGCCAGTGACGCCTAAGAGGTATTGATGGCAGCATCAGATTTTCCAGACAGCTCACACATATTAACAACACTGCGCATTGAAATCCTGACTCTTTTTTGTTTTTTACTTTTCTAATGAGAGGGTGATGGGTCAATTCCTTAGAAATTGAAATACCAGGGGAAAGGTAGGGCAATTCAATGGCAATATAGTTTGAGTAACAATGAATGATTACTTCATTTCCAGTTTTCACTGATTTTTCTCACATTTGTTTATGATTTAGCCCGACAAATGACAGATTTAGCAGAGGTGAGATGCCAAACTAGTAATCTTCCTCTGTGGAGAATTTCACTTGTCTAAATGAATCAGATTTTCTCAACTCCACCTCTTAGCAGACTGTGTGCTCCCCCTCAGGCTTGAATGAGTTCTTTAAGTGTGTTTGTCAGAAACTGACATGTGAGTACATCACCCATCAGTCAGCTGAGAGCTAAACTCAACAACTACAACACAATTATTTTGCTGACTGATATTTAACCATGCTTTCCACTTTATTAGCACAAAACAGTCATGCCAGTCTAATCTTGCCCCTCAGATTTGTGTTCTCAGAACAAGAGAACAATTTTATGGATATGTAATTGCTGTAGGTCAATAGTCTCATTTGGGTCTATGTTTATTTCTCCTTAGAGATTTTAGAGGAAACATCTTAGTTACTTATAAAACAATATAATAACTCAAAGTCTCACGAGCTATTAAAGATCAACCTATGAGCAATAAAAGTTTCCTCTGTATAATAATGGAAAAATAGGAGCATAAAGAATCTTTCAACCACATACACATGTTCGTGTGTGTGTTTCTTAAAGACAGCTACAAATACCTTGACTAGATACATCTAAGACACTGACATTTAAAAGCTTAAATCTAAATTGTTGAATGAAATGTAAATAGCTGATAATAACTATGCTTAAAGCTTCTTCAAACATCTGAAACACCTACATGTGTTGATGTGAATTCAGACATGAATTTCAGTCATTACACATAAGTCCCTGGAGTCTGTGCTATCATCATAATTTGTAGTGTGAGAAGCTTCTCGGACTAATCATTATATATCAGCCATTGACTGCAAGAAATCACAAGAAAATGCAAATTTGAACACATGTCCTCTTGTGATAATACCTTGTTCATTAACAATACAATACAAATAAAAATATTTCATAATCTACTTCAAACAGGATTCTCCTGCGTTCTCAAGTAAATACAGACCATTTTCTCTTTCCTGTGACAAAGGTTTAAGTAAAATTATAAATAGCATCCATTTCAGATTTTGAAGGTGTGTCATGGCCTGAGGAAAACTTGCACCATACCTAACATTATCATTTTTTTCCACTAGCAAATTTATCTTGCATGATCAGAATTAGGTCTGTCTAAGTCCCATGAAACTGTGGCCTGAAACGATAAGCTCAGATGAGGGAGATAGGAAAACAGGGCTAAAAAAAAAAAAAAAAATCCCCTCTCACACTGAAAATAATGTTATGGGACATTTTGTATTTATCAAGGGGCATCTGTGGGTCATTCATTCATTTGGGGAAATTGGGTTTGTAATTTGTCGTATGAACTGTGACTGAATGGTGAAAACTTATTTCTGTGACAAAAAGGAGCAAATTCAGAAAAACAGTTGCACCACTTCTGCTTTTTATTTTGGTTTAAAAACCTGCAAACTGCTGTCCCTCATGCTAAATGAAATAGTGCTGATTTAACTTTTAACATTAATTCTATGTAAATTAAGCTCATTATAGATTACCCTACATCCAGAAACCCAGTGCTATTTGTCTGGGGCAATTAAAGGGATAGTTCACCCAAAAACGAAAATGCTGTCTTTAATTACGCACCCTCATGTCGTTCCGAACACATAATACCTTCATTGATCTTTGAAACACAAATTAAGATATTTTTGATGAAATCCGAGAGTTGAATTGTTGAGTAAAGTCATATTTTTTTATTTCTTTGTGCACAAAACGTATTCTCGTAGCTTCAAAACATTATGGTTGAACCACTGATGCCACAAGGACTATTTTAACTATGTCCGTTCTACTTTTCTGTGCCTTGATCGTGGTAGTTCCCTTGCTGTCTATGGAGGGTCAGAAAGCTCTCGGATGTCATCAAAAATATCTAAATTTGTGTTCCCAACGATGAACGAAGGTCTTACGGGTTTGGAACGACATGAGGTGAACTATCCCTTAAACATTGCGCTACTGACAAACAGAGAAGTGGCAATGAAGATAAATAAATTAAAAAGATTACATTTTTCTACAATTTACATTGTTAATCGATGCTTTATATATATGCATAATTAATTTAATGAAACAACTGCCAAAGCTAAATTTGTTAAAATCTCAGGTCTTTGCAAAATGTGGTAAAATGGTTGGTTCAAATTGCATTATACAAAAGTATTACTGCTTAATGATCTTTTTTTTATTCTTTGCAGGTGGCAAACCTTCTTAGACTCTTCCAGATTCCACAGATAAGCTATGCTTCTACGAGTGCCAAGCTCAGTGACAAATCCCGTTATGATTATTTTGCCCGAACTGTCCCACCAGACTTTTATCAAGCTAAAGCCATTGCTGAGATCCTACGGTACTTCAACTGGACCTACGTTTCCACTGTAGCCTCAGAGGGAGACTACGGTGAGACAGGCATTGATGCGTTTCATCAAGAAGCCAGAGTACGCCAAATCTGCATCGCAACTTCAGTTAAAGTCAGCCGTTCAGTAAACAGAGGAAATTACGAAAATGTTATTCGCTCACTCCAGCAAAAAGCCAATGCCAAAGTGGTGATCCTCTTCACCCGAAGTGAAGATGCAAGGGAACTGCTCACTGCTGCGGCTAAGATGAATGCTACCTTCATTTGGGTGGCCAGTGACGGCTGGGGAGCACAGGAAAGCGTAGTCCATGGCAGCGAGAAGGCTGCTAACGGCGCTTTCACCATTGAGCTCGCTTCATACTCCATCAGGGAGTTTGAGGACTATTTCACCAAGCTAACACCGGAGATGAACACACGCAACCCATGGTTTAGGGAATTCTGGGAGCACAGGTTCGGCTGCCGTCTACACGAACATGGCTGTGCCAGTAATAGCCTGAGGAATGGGTCATTTACGCCAGAATCAAAGATCATGTTTGTGGTGAATGCAGTCTATGCAATGGCCCATGCCCTACACAACATGCGGCAAGCTGTGTGCCCCAACACCACAAAGGCTTGCGAGGCCATGAAGCCAGGCAATGGGAAGAGATTCTACCGGGAGTTTATTCTCAAGACTAAGTTTGATGGTGAGTAGAATTAGCGACAAATTGAGATAATTTCTTGCAATATTTCTTGCAATAGGACATACTTTCCCAACCGAAGAAGTTCTTGAATTATCTACCTAAAATGATATCTAACAAATTATAGAGTCTCAATGCACTGAAACTTCATTTGCCACCTATACTGTTGTCTCCCACTGAAAGCATCAGATATGATTACATTTACAGACATGAAACCATCAAATTATCAGAGCTCCAATTGGTTTCTAACAGAATGCAATTTCAAAGAAGATAATCAGTTTGTCAGACCTTGGACAATATACTAATTTACTGAATGTTATAACAGATTGCATCTTTTAGTTGAGAAATAAATTTGAGAGATTAGCTTACATTACATCAATCACATTAGCTTCCGACTTGAGATAAATTGCACAATCACTTTAGAATAATTAATGTCACACACACTCTATATGTAGCATCCAGCCGCAACATAATGTCTTTAAATGTTTTTCAGCCCCTTTCAGGCCCGCTGACACTGAGAATGTGGTCCGGTTCACCTCATTAGGCGACAGCCTGGGTCGCTACAACATCTTTCACTACCACCAAGAGGAAAACAAGTATGTCTACCGGAAGGTAGGCTACTGGGCACAAAGCTTGGTGCTCAATACCAGTCTGGTGCCTTGGTCTGGTGCAGTAGTTCCCACATCCCAGTGCAGTGATCCATGCCAACCCAATGAAGCTAAAAGCATGCAGCCTGGGGACGTGTGTTGTTGGATTTGCATCCCATGCCAACCCCACCAATATCTCCTAGATGAGTTTACCTGTATGGACTGTGGATTTGGAGAATGGCCCCTTGCTAACCTGACGGGGTGCTATGAACTTCCAGAGGAGTACATCCACTGGTCAGATGCATGGGCAGTAGGACCTGTCACTATCGCCTGTCTGGGGATGCTGTGCACGCTTGCCGTGGCTGGGGTTTTCTTGCGAAACAATGACACTCCGGTGGTAAAGGCTAGTGGTCGAGAACTTTCGTACATCCTACTGTTAGGTGTACTCCTGTGCTATGCCATGACCTTCATTTACATTGCCAAACCTTCAGCGTTTGTGTGCACCCTGCGACGTCTTGGCCTTGGCACCTCCTTTGCTGTTTGCTATTCAGCTTTGCTGACAAAGACCAACAGGATCGCTCGGATCTTTGGAGGGGCAAGGGACAGTGCCCGACGACCACGCTTTATAAGCCCTGCCTCTCAAGTAGCAATTTGTGCCGCACTGATCTCCGCCCAACTGTTGGTTGCTCTTATCTGGCTGCTGGTTGAGGCACCAGGAGTGAGGAAAGAGGTTGGTCCAGATCGGAGAGATGTGGTGACTCTGAAATGCAACAGCCTGGACTCGAGCATGCTGGTGTCCCTCACCTACAACTGCATCCTCATCATCCTCTGCACCTTCTATGCCTTCAAGACCAGGAAGTGTCCAGAGAATTTCAACGAAGCCAAGTTCATTGGCTTCACCATGTACACCACCTGCATCATCTGGCTGGCCTTTCAGCCCATCTTCTACGTCACTGCCAGTGACTACAGAGTAAGTATAAGACATAGGTAGTCTATATCTATTTCAGTGGTTTCCAACCCCACTCCTGGACCCAATATTTGCAGTTTCCTCTAAAGAACTGATACATTAAATCAGGCTTGTTGATTAGGCTAGGGGTGTCCAATCCTGCTCCAGGAAGGCTACCTTCTTGGAAAATTTTGCACTAATTTGCCCTGAAACATCTGTTTAGAACAGCGTTTCCCAATCCCAGTCCCACGAATTGACATGATCCGATTGCAGCTTTTCTCGAGTCGACAACTCACTGATTCAAATGATCCGTTTAGAGTGAGTCTCCAGTGAACTGAACTCACAACTTGTGAGCGTGCATGCGTGCGTGCGCATCTGATGCTGCGAAAGTAAGTTACTAATTTCGAATTGTAGGATTAATTATTGTAACAGAAAATCATATTTAGGTCAAAACCGCCATTTGTTTGTGAATTAAATCTGCTGTAAAGGGTGTCTATATTTAAGCCAACTTTAATGCTTGAATGCAGACAGATCAACATCAGTGTGGTCAAAAAACGAAACATTAAAATAACACAGATTAAATAAAAAAACTGTATGCATATTCATATTCCCCGCTGCTGTAATGTTATTGCTATAATAAAATGTGACGTCTGTTTTTATATAGTTTATCAATGGTATACATTTATATATTGTTAAGATCAACTAGCCGAGTAGACAGATATGAATTGTTTATTCATAACCATACTAAAAATAAGTCAATATTGTTAGCTGATGCTAACTGTCTAGCTAACAAGCTTGCTGGTGCTAAGTTGAGGATTTTTTTAGATAGACAGTCCAAATATCTTTATTCAACCACCTAGATAGATTACATCTGAGGGAAAAAGAAAGGATGTGATGTTCAGAACATAACTAAAGTAATTATAAAACTGGGAAGTGGGGGGGGGGGAGGCATTTGGCCAAGGGTGTTTATTACACCACAGACAAGGTTTGAGAAGAAAAAAATCATCATGAAAATATAATTATATTTTCCTTAAAATGTTCTTCCTAACTTCAGGCCTTATTCTCATGTCATATATAACGGTGATATTCTGCAAAACAACACATTTTAAAACACTTTTTTCTTACTGGTGAAAATTAGATGGTCAAATCTCAGATTTCAAATCTCAACATTTCTCTCAGGTACATTACAATATAAGCTTCACAGTGAACATTACTACATCACTCTCGTCAACGAAGTCCATATCAACAACAAAATATATATCTTGACTCCATAATATAGTGGTTATTTTAAATCACAGGTATTTTAAGCAGTAGGATTAAAAAATGTGTTAATATTAAATTAAGTAGTCTATATAAAATTGCAAAATACATCTATCAGTATGGTTTTACATAAGTACACATAAATCGAGTACTTTTGTACTTTCACTCGAGTAAATTGAAAAAGCAGTAGATTTACTTTTACTGGAGTAATATTTTATTATACGTATCTGTACTTGATTTGTGTACTTCATCCACCACTGTGGATTAATAAGGCATTATGACAGAGTTCTTCAATTCTGCTTCTGGAGGTCCACGGTCTTGCAGAATTTAGTTCCAGCCTTGATCAAACACATCTGCCTGTAATTTACAAATAATTCTAAAAACCTTAATTAGCTCATTCAGTTGTGTTTGATTAGGGATGGAACAAAACTCTGCAGGATAGTGGACCTCAAAGAGCAGATCTGAGCAGTCTCTACATCAGGGAGACTGTGCGGTGTTGGGGGTATTCCAGGACAAGGAGTGGGAAACACTGAGCTATTTTACACAGACAAGCTTCTAAAAGGCACATAAGGTCAAGTCAAGTCACCTTTATTTATATAGCGCTTTTAACAAAACAAATTGTAACAAAGCAACTGCACAATATCAAAATAGTGGGTCAATAATGTAGAATGACAGGAATTAACACTCAATTTTCAGCTGAAGGCATTTCATTATTGAATTTAGTGATGGCATCGTCCAGCTCAGTTCAGTTTAAATAATATCTGTGCAATCAAGTCGATGATATTGCTAGAAATGAAGTGTCCCCAACTAAGCAAGCCAGAGGCGACAACGGTAAGGTACCAAAACTCCATCGGTGACAGAATGGAGAAAAAACCTTGGGAGAAACCAGGCTCAGTCGAGGGGGGGTGCAGATGAACCAGTATTTTGTTCCAACTGCAGCAAAGTCAGATTGACATAAGGTCAATGTATGGCCAATATTTTTCCTGATTGTATGCTATATAAATGCATCATTCATCATTCAGGTAGTTAAAAGCTACAAAATGGACCAGACTTTATGCCAGTAGATACATGTCTGGCTACATGTCTTTACTTATGCTAGAGAGATACAAATCTCTGCACACTGATCTAATTGCATATCTACAGTTTTCTTGAGAATTGTGACAAAAAGCAAAACATGAAAAAGTCTTAATAATTATAGGTTTTTCAGTCTATGTAGTGAATACACAACTACCAAAGGGCAAAAAACCTTGATCGTGTTTAAGGACATAACAATAATGCTAGTTACAAAACACAGCACATTAGGGGTTGTTCTGTGATTTTGCTTACTCAGAAAACAGATTCAGTCGACAGACATTTTAAAACATATTTTTCTCATATAACTCAAGAGTCAGTTCAGTCTTGAAGTTTTTTGCAAGTCATGAAACCGGACATGGGATTACTTTTAGAGCTGGCCTCTGGCTCTTTTAACCAGACAAACTCAGTGTGCCAGCTCAAGCACAGCACAGTGATGTGAATGTCTAGTCGATATAGAAACACTATCTGAGGGATGAGGGCTGCCTGTCGCATGTTATCAGGAGACTCTCATTGCTGTGGGGCGAGAGATGTCAGAGCTCAGTTAGTGACACCCTGCACTACAACAGCAAACAATCACTTACCCCCATGTCGTTCCAAGTAAAAAGCTTTGTTTGTCTTCGGAACACAATTTAAGATATTGTGGATGAAAACCGGGAGGCTTGTTTATTTATTTTTTTGCTTGTCCCATTGACTGCCCAGTAAATTCCACTGTCAAGGCCCAGAAAAGGATGAAAAACATCATCAGAATAGTCCATCTTCCATCAGTTGTTCAATCTGAACTTTATGAAGTGACGAGAATACTTTTTGTATGCAAAGAAAATAAAAATAACTTCATTCAACAATTCATCTTCTCTGTGGCCACGTAGCACCACTGATGGCAGATGGACTATTCTGATGATGTTTTTCATACTTTTCTGGGCCTTGACAGTGTTAATTGTTTGGAAGTCAACGGGACAGTCAGAAGTTTCCTGGTTTTCATCCAAAATATCTTACATTGTGTTCCGAAGACAAACTAAGCTTTTATGGGTTTGGAACAACATTGGAACGACATGAGGGTGATTAATAACATTTTAATTTTTGGGGTGGAGTAACCCTTTAAAGACTTATGCTGACCAAATGTAACCTAAAGAGTGCGGATCCTTCAAAATGAGATGCAGCTTATGGATGCCTGTTTTTGCTTTACTGCTTATAATTGCAATTTTGGATACTATGGTAATACCACATTTTTGGACCTGTCTCATGGCATTCTTTGAAGTACCAATGTAAATACAACGGAGCATGAATTTAGTCATTACTTGGTAACATGGTATATGGAAGATGCACAGTAAATAGTGGTAAAAATGAATACAGAATGCAGTTCAATCAAAAACATGTCATATTTTACCTAAATTATTCTAAAATAGGCTTCATTTTCTTTATGCAAAAATGTTAATTTGGTGAAGTTTGGCCAAGGCTGGTTTTGTTTAGATAGACATTAAAGGTTTGAACAGAGTTGCCCAAGTATTCAGTAAAGAACACACTTATTTGAACATGTTTAAAACCTCTTTACCCCGACACAGGTGCAGACCACTACCATGTGCATCTCTGTCAGTCTGAGCGGCTCTGTGGTTCTCGGCTGCCTCTTTGCTCCCAAAACCCACATTATCCTTTTCCAGCCTCAGAAGAATGTGACAACTCTGAGGGCCAAAGACAACCGATTCTCCACAGCAGTTACCGCACCGAGCTCCACCTACTCACAAGGTAGCCACATTCACTCCTAAAACTTGAACCAAGGTTTACCAGACATTTCCTTTATTTGCCTTTTTCTGATCAACAATTTAAACCAAACAATTTCCACAGCTTCGGCCTCTACTATAGTGCCAACCGTGTGTAACGGGCGAGAGGTGGTGGACTCTACGACATCATCGTTGTGAAGATCAATTTAATCTCATCATCAAAATCAGGAGTTGAATGTCATTTCTTAGACTTTTCCTCACTCTAATCGAGTACTTGCAGTCAATCGCCATTCATCTCCTGCTCTGAAATATAACAACAGTGTCCCAAATGATCCTGCGGTCACCTCTATCTCGACCAAGCATGTTTTTGTCTCTCAATTACACAATAAAGCTATTATGATCAAGAGTTTGGGAAGAACAAGGACCTTTGTAAATGTGATTATAAATCCATGTGCTAGTCTAGTAGTAGTAAAGCCACTAGACACAAAAATTGAAGCTGTTTTGGAGGAAACATGATGTTGAATCTAGACTTGGCATTATGTGTCCCTGATTTATGTACACTACAAAAGACATCGCCTATAGTCTTAAGTAATGCTAACAGTAGACTTTGTGTTCTCAGTCTTTATAACTGCATTTTGCTGGAATTCAATGAGTTGTTGTCGGGGAAAGGCATGATATTTGAATGTTTAAGTCCCGTGATTTACTGCAAACACAGGGCCTTCGGCACCAATGAGACTTGCACAAAATAATTACATTTTTATGTACCCAAGGGTATGTGATTTTAGATGCTGTATTCTCAGTAAGTGGAAGACTGTAAACTATTTCTCGTTTTAGTTTGGTGATAAAATAGTCAAATTTCATTTGGAGATGAGTTTATGGTCCTTTTAGTGTTGTGGTAAAAAGTCTCTTTGGTCCTCATGGAATAGTTTAGGTGTCATTGCAAGATGAAAAGAAAACTATATTCTGTATTTCCCTTTTTGAACTTGCATTACATTCTTAGTGGTTAGTAAAAGATAAAAGGTAACGATACAAATGTTTTAATGTGAACTTTGGTGAACCGGTCAGTGTTATACTTGTAATATATGTAAATAAATCATTTTTTGAAATAAATGAATCTTCATTTTGGCTCACAGATTAATCAATAAATGATTTTCATCGGAGTTAAAATGTAAGGACTATACCACTAATAACACATTTGAGCTGTATGTAGAGCTCTGGACATAATGAGCAGCAAAACAGATCAACTTCATAGACATTTAATCAAAAGCTCCTCTTTTACATCACTTTCTGACATATTAACTACAAAAACAAAGCAACCAAACCAAATTACTGGCCAACTTCTTGCTCTTGAGCCTGTCTTTTAAGAGGAATGATATATAGTCCGTTCCTAGCTTCTTTTATTCTCCACCATCGGCCCAATCTGAAAAAGATACACTGAACTTAATGTCATCATGATCGTGATGAAATGTGTAAATGTGCAAGAACCAATTCACTTCATATCTGTGCCATCTAGTGGCAGTACAGCCGTGTTGCATAGAATTATTCCCTCGAAAGTACACCGCATTTGGATTAACCATTGAATATAAAAAAGTTAAATCGTCAGATGAAATATTACCATTATAATATATTCATGATATTAATAAATAAATGTAAAAGTGCACCTGGACGACAAAAATAAAAAAGATCTACCTTTCTGAATATCTGTATTTAGTGATTGTTAGCTGAACACAGACTTGTTATCAGTATAACAGCAAACTAAAACTAAAGAACAAACTATGTGAAGGAATTTTTAATGGCCAATACAATTAATAATTACTCATATAATGACCAATGGCTGTTAAAGTGCTTACTTATACACACACACACACACACACACACACACACACATATATACACACATTTAAATAATGACCGCTAACATACACAAAAATTGCTGAATTACATTTGACTAAAGAATATTTAATGTGCATTTACTATTGTTTGACAATATAATTATTGGATTTTGCAAATGACATATTTGACCATTTTAAATGTCATTACAAATTGAAATGATAAAAGGTCAATCATCAGATGCAGTTAATTGTAAAAATACCACTTCCAACGATTAAATATACTTCACCTGTGCTCCTGTCCAACTCCCGCCACAAGAAACTTCCCAGAGTTAGAGAACTTCAGACTGTTGACAAATCCAGTCTAAAAGAGCAATAATACAAGCATTGATTATACCGCAGGTACACTTACATCGCTGTGGACATTGTGCAATTGTGAAAAATAGTGGTATTATGCACTGATCCATTATTCATCCTCTCCAGATGAAGTACATGGCTTTATCCAGACACACAATAGGACGTGATTCAATAGCAGATGGGCAATAACCAGTCTAATAGAGCTGTATGATGTGTAGTGCTCACCATAGGGACGCTGAAGAGCGGCTCCAGGCCTCTGAATCCCTGCCCACACTTCCACAGCTGCACCGCTGAATTATGGGAGCCTGCGGAGGGACAACAATGATGTTGGTAATCAGGTGTTTGGAGAGCAGTCTCGTATGGAAATACAGAAGGCGGAGAGCTTTGTGAACAAGGTCAAAGTGGAACGAGGACGGATTATGATGGTAATACTGCATTTGCGGGTAATCGTGTGTGTGGCAAAAAGGCAAATGAGAGTTTGTGGGCGGTTGTAGTTTTAAGTGCAGTGGGTTTGTTGGCCGTGAGTGATACCTGGTGTTGTGTGTAAGTGTGTGTGTGCACCTGAGGCACCTGATGCCACGACGTCAGAGTTGTGCAGCGCCGCCACAGAAGACACCCAGTAGGGCTGCTCCAGACCCGTGTTGCCATGGCTACCGTGGGCTTGCTTCACTGTGCTCACCGGCTTCTTCTTATTAACCGTCCAAATAGATATAGAGCTGTGCAGAACCAAAGCATGAGTGAAATAGAATCATTTATCCATTAAGGAGCACATAATAAAAGTTAGGGGTGCAATGAAAATTCATATATGTAATACGTTGAATGTGGATCAAAAACATGCATCAAAGTTATCCTAAGAAAAGAATGCATTTTGGTCTTAGGACAACTTTGATGAAAGACTTTGATCCACTTCAAATGTTGACTACTGTGTGTGTGTGTGTGTGTGTGTGTGTATATATATATATATATAAATAACATGTAATTAATTAGAAAGGTTTCATTTATTTTATAATATAATATAAATAATTATTAATTGTAATTAAAATCACATCCAAAATAAAAGTTATGTATATATTTAAGAAAACTACGTAATGTTTATAAATTAAATATATTCATAAATAATATAAATGATATGATTATACATGTAAATACTTTCAAAATATAAACATGCACGTGTATATTTTTATATACATAATATACAGTACATACACATTCTGTAAACAAAAACTTTTATTTTGGATGCAATTAATCGTTTGACAGCTCGTACATATATTTATATATATATATATGTGGTGCGAACACCAAAAAGTGGGTAGTTCACAATTCGTTGGGGTACTTTGAAAAGGTTCCTGCGGTGCGAAAGGCCCTAATGTCCTTATCTTTCTGGGTCTTGAACGTGTCATTTGCATTTCTGTCTATGCAGGGTCAGAAAGCTCTCGGATTTCATGAAATATTTGAATTTGTGTTTTTGAAGATGAACAAAGGTCTTACGTGTTTGGAACGACAGGAGGGGAGTAATTAATGACAGAATTTTTTGGGGGGTGAACTATCCCTTTAAATGAGTCTTACCCATCATCTCCACCTGTGACCATGTGTTCTTCATTAATAAGCTGGATACAATCAATGGAGCCCCTTCAGAAAGAGAGAAGACATGGACAAAAACATGCAGGGAGGTGAAGATAATTCATCCTTAATACTGACTAAATAAACGAAGTCTCCACCGTTTACTTAACCAGGCCCAATATTGAAGTCATATTTAAAGAAAGGTCATGACCACAAATGTAAACTCACTCGTGTCCATGAAAAACAAGCTGTGATTCCTCAGCGATCTTCCACACTCGGACTGTCCTGTCTCGTCCTCCTGCAGTCACACATCTCTCTCGACTCAAACAGTCCAACCCGGTGATCATGTCCTGATGGCCGAACCTGACGACAGACACAAATGAACACAATAATGAGACCTGAGAACAACTCTCCTGCTTTATTTAGAGCTGGTGTACCTACAGGGTTTCTACATAAGCGTTCTCATCCACGCTCCACACTTTTATTGAGCGGTCATGTGATGCGCTGTAGAGGGTGTGAGTTCCTCGTCTAAAGGCCAAACCCTGCGGAGGAAGCATCGAAGCGGAAGCGACAAATTCAGTGAAATGAGCAAACATTTAGTAAATGGTCATCATCTAAAGTCACAATATAATATCAGAGATGTTCTACTCACCGATACAGCACCTCTGTGTCCTTTAAGCTTGTACAGATGTTTACATGTCATCGGATCCCAGATCATGATGAGTTTATTCATGTCTCCACTAGCCTATAAAACAAAGACAATCACAACCATCCAGCGTTGTGTTTTCAACTAGTGTACAAAAACTTTAACAGATCAAACTGATCAAGGCAGTTCCTGGTATTATAGAGTAAAATTATTTTAAGATTTTAAATGTAACATTATAAGACACACACACACACATATATTTACACATATACATCAATATGTACATACACAAAATATATACATAATATATTTGTAATATTTTCTATTTGAATATATTTTATTCTATGATTGATTAATTAATTGAAGTCTTCAGTGTCACATGATCCTTCAGAACTCAGTCTAATATGCTGATCTGCTGCTCATGAAACATTTCTTATAATTATCATTTATTAGTTAAAAATGGCTGTGCTGCTTAATATTTTTTCAGGATTCTTTGATAATAGAAAGTTAAAAATAACAGCATGTATTTGAAATAGAAATCATTTGTAACATTATAAATGTCTTTATGGTCACTTATCACTTTAATGTGTCCTTGCTGAAGTAGTAATTGCATTATTAATTACGGACAATAAACAGTAAAGTACATAGATGCCTTCGACGTACTATGAAAATACTGGATTTCAAAAAGTCCTGAAATTATCAAAAATATTATTGAAATAAATTTAAATACATTTGTCACGGTTATGAATATATTAGGACATGTCCACAAAACACAGCCCGGTTCAATTCCAGGGCCCAAATTATGAACCAAGGAAAAAATGAATTGGTAGAAATTGAAAACATGACCCAATCAATTCCAGCTCTCACCAGGTATTTCCCATCAGATGATATGGCCATACACAGAACGTGAGTGGTGTGTCCCACATGACGCGCTTCTGTTCCTCTCCGTCCTCCTGTGATCTTCTGCACCTTCTTCCCGCTCTCCACCTCCCCTGCAGATCATAATCATCTTTCATTTATCAGCACAGACTCAGGTTCATACTGTACAACACAAGCGTTAATGCCTCAAAACGTTTAACACCAAGCAGAGCTAAGTTGACCTGTCAGACTCACATTTGATGATGGAGCAGTCTTTGCTTGCCGAGAAGATGTATTTCTCATCTGGAGTGATGATGAGACATGTGACAGGTAGTTTGTGTCCTCTCAACAACCTGATCTCTGCTGGGTCTGGAGCTATGAGCTAGAAGAGACGTCACGGTGATGTCACAAACAGGAAGTAACCGCGGCGAATCAAGATGCACAGCAGCTAATGAGAACAACACTCACTTCTTTGGCTATCAGTCTTTGCAGTTTGCCTTTCTGTTCCAGCTGAGGAGGATGAAGAAAAACAAGTGCTTATGAGACAACAGATTATTGTAACTATTATTAATATAGGTTTATGAAAAATCCACTTACTGTAGCCATATATAACATCTTCCAAAACAACAATTTTAACGACAATCAACACAGATTTTGAGCAAGTTAAATAACAAAAGTAATCTTGTGTTTACAATGAATCAATCATATATCCTTTTAAACCACTATTTGTCCTTCAAAAGTTATTTTAAAAGTTGCTTTGATAGATCTATTGCAAAAACAGTTCCTTCCTGTATTAATATAAAAACATGAACAATTCAGCCACTCAAAGCAACCCAACTTAAATTTGCCATAGCTGTAAATATTACTACGCGAGCAGATTTTAAACAAAAATGACGAAAAAAATCTAACACTTAAAACACACCATGAGCTATGAGTTGTTAACTTAAAGTCTCAGGAAGGAATAAAGACCCGTCTTTAGCTGACAAACTTTGGAAATCCCTGTGATAAATGAATGTAAATGTAATACAGAAGCAGAAGCTCTCGTGCCACCCAGCTGAAGTGGACCTACCACGTCATCCTGCAGTCTTCCAGCTACGAGGTCCGCTTCGAACGAGTCCTGCTCAGCTCTCTTGTCCTCTGATAAAGACAGCACAGAGGTGACGGGTTCAGAGAGTTCAGAGAACAGCGGCAGTCGGTCAGTGTGTGGATGCTTGGTCGGACATCTTACAAACCTTCCTCTCTCAGCTGCTCCAGGTAAAGCTTGGCCAGGCGGAGCTTTTTCTCTTGCGGAGTCTCCTCGATCTCGTCGTCTTCGTTTTCCAGTTGTTTTCTGTTTGGATCAGCACTGCGGAAGAAAGACATCGGTGATGTTTTAATATGACATAACATATATCATCAGCACACCAAACTACAGTGCGTTACATCAGTTACCTTTCATTTTCTGAGTCACTCGAGATTTCTTCATCCATTCGCTTACTGAATTTTTTTGATCTGCCTTTGCCATCATCTGCATTACTCTGATGCAAAAGAACAATAGTGATGTAAAGTTGTATTTTAATCCGAAGGCATCAAATAGCATTACGAAATCTAAAAAGATGAATAAAAAGCATTTCTCAGTGTCTTCAACTAAATGTAGACGTACCTTTCTTTTTAAATCTCCTTTATTAGGAGCCGCAGAGATGAACTTTTTCTTTATGAAGAAAGACGACATGATGGAGCATAAATCGAATTGTTTTCTGAAATAATTTAGCTCTGTCGCTCACATGGTCACAAACACATGCGTCTTCCTGCAGCTCTTCTTCTCGGGTGGATTGTTGTGTGTTCGCGCTACAGCGCCGCGTGCTGGAGAGACTTCACATTACATCGAGCGCTTCAACTGAGTGAGGTCATGTGACTGTACAACAACACCGATATAAACATAATCATAATCATTAGGGGTTCTTGCACGAAGTGCAGAATCCCTATTGTAATTGTTAGTTATTATTATTATTATTAATTGATGCAATTATGCAGTATAAATGCCTAATTAAATACACAACTAATACTTATAATAATACTATATTACTAGTACATTATATATTGGCCTACATAAAATTCATCTTTAGTTGTTTCAAATGTTTTATTCATAAATATAGTGAATAGATTCTTCAGAATTCAGGGCTTGGGTAAATTTGTCTGCACTGTCTGGAGTCCATTTGTATCTCTGTTGGACCTGATATAATTTACAGGTCTCCAGCTGGTTTTGTTCTGGTGTGTGATGTGTTTTAATATAGATGTTAGTTTGGTTATGGTCAGAAAGTGGAGTTTGTTGTATGACAGTGAATGCACTGAAGGAGGACGGGTCAATGTCAGTGATGGTATAGTCAACTACACTAGATCCAAGACCTGAACAACACGTGAACCTCCCTAAAGAGTCCCCTCTGATCCTGCCATTAAGTACGTACAGGCCTGAGGCTCGGCAGAGCTGCACTAATTCTCTACCGGTCTTATTTACAGTTTGGTCAAGATTGTTTTTGGTGGGAGGTTTTTTGTGAGACTCTCTCACTCTCTCTCTCACACTCTCTCTCTCACACACACACACTCTCTCTCTCTCTCACTCTCACACACTCTCTCACACTCTCTTTCTCGCTCTCTCTCTCTCTCTCTCTATCTCACACACACACACTCTCTCTGTCTCTGTCTCTCTCTCTCTCGGTCTCTCACACAGTCTCTCTCTCTCTCTCTCTCTCTCTCTCTCTCATCTATCTCTCCCTCTCTCGTTGGATTCACCTGCAGCCTCTCGTTGGATTCTGCAGCTCTCTACAGAAACCACTCGGTAGAGAGACGACACAGCATAATTATCTGTTTATGGATGTTGCAGTAGAGTCTCCTAATGGACTGATCTGTACATCATGTACGTCTGCCGCTGTAATGGCTTCCGCTCATCTTAAGTGCAAAGACCGTGGAGCCAAACACAACTCCACCAAGCTCTCTACACCACACATAGAGTGAGTGCTGGATAAACTTCACTGACTCCACGTGACTGATGGACAGACCCTGGACTTGGGAACATTAAATGATGCTTGAGCTGACTTAGTTGACAAACATCAGGTAAGATTTTTATAGTTTTCTTTATGTTGTATATTCATTTGTTATTTAAAGAACCTAAAATCTGTGGCATAGTATGTTTGCTGTGTGTTTTTTTTATCATTTAGTTTATTAAACTGAAAATGTAATTGTTTCCCTTCATTTTTAGACCAAAGTGTAATATCTCAGTAAAACAAACTATTTTATATTTTAACAAGAGCCTATACACTGGAGAGCAATAGCAATGTTTTAATGATGATAAATTACACAAAAAAGGCTTTTCTTAGTTATTTAAATCCATAAACAGTGTAACTATTTAGTTAACCTTTCAGATTACATTTTTCATAATGCAACAACACGTCTAAATTAATTTCAGTGCATGTGGGGTTGTCCCCACGTATGTGTGTTTTGCTAAATTCAACAGTATATAATAAAAGCAGGACACATCTTTCATAAACCAAAACAAAACCTGCACATCTGTTTATTAGATGACCAGACAATCTGGGATGAGCAGAGAGATTACTGGCTGAAAAACATGTCACTGATTTACCAGAGCGGTGTATCTGAATCGGGGGATGGGGACTCTGCTAGCTGTTTCTTTGCCATACTTTTCAACTACTTTTCACCCAGAAGTCTCTTCTGAAGTTATTTTTTGCTCTGAAAATGGAGGTAGCGCGAGGTCAAGGCATTACCAATAAACAAACGGATTAACCTAAAACACGCTAGAACGTTCTGTGCAGCCGTAATGTTGGTGATGTAATACAGCCGCTGTGCATTTTCATGCCAAATGACTCCACATTCATCTAGCCCCTATGGACATGTGCAGATGAACTGTGACTATTGAAGATTTGAGATTAGGATTATTGGCATTGTGAAATTACATGATTTGTGGAAGTCATAATAAATCTTGGCTGACGAGTTCTACAACACTCTATAATTATTCAAGACACTGTAACAATACAGTAAAGTTTACACTGAATTACTGCGGTCTTTTAAACCGCAGTAAATCAGTCTAATCACTTTTTTTAACCTTTTGAATTCTCTTATAATCAACTTTTTTTTATAAAATGTGAAATATTATTACAATTTAAAAGAACCGTTTTCTATTTGAATGTATTTTAAAATGTAATTTATTCCTGTGATGCAAAGCTGAATTTTCAGCATCATTACTCCATTATTCCAACATGCCGATTTGCTGCTCAAGAGACTTTTCTTATTTTCATCAATGTTGAAAACAGTTGTGCCGTTTTTTTTATTTTTGTGGAAACTGTGGTATGTATTTTTGAATCTTTGATAAATACAAAGCTCAAAGCTATAAATATAGTAGTCAACATTTGAATTAGATAAAAAAAGTTCAAGTTGTCCTAAGACAAGAACGCATTTTGGTTTTAGGACAACTTTAACGAAAAGTTTTGATCCATTTCAAATGTTGACTAGTGTATATACATACCACACCTTTATACATATTGGCTAATTTGTCGCTAAATTACATCCATCACCTTAAGAGTTGATTTGTATAGCTATCAGAAGTTTTCTAGGCATTACATTGACTCTCCAGTAAATGACATCAGTGAGATGATGTGTGTGGCTGTGTGAGAGTGATTATGTGTGTATCGTGACGTCTGTGGCCTGAGTGCATTGTAGTACTGTGCAGGTGACAGTGAGCTCACGCTAATGCTAATGCCAGAGAAACTCCAGCAGCTGCAGCCAAACAAGTGGGCTCATTATACTCCGCTTCAAAAGGTTAGAGCACCACGAGCACCATGAATAGAGCACCATGAATATTTGAACTGATCAAGCCTCCCTTGCTTTCTCAGTGTTTAGCCACACATGTCCACAAAACAATCACAACAATGAACTGGACATGTTAGGCTAATAGGCTGTTGATTTAGAAATGTTACTAAAACTTGCCCTCACAAAATGTGCTTTTATAATGGTAATATCATGTTTTTGGACACTGGCATGATGGTAATACCATGGTATTTTTTCGATATATTTGAAGTATGTAAATATAGTGCCATCTGACACAGTATACCATAGTACTGCTGTTGTATTGTGTTTTAAAGGCCTGAACTGATTTTGGGGGAAAATACTGCACTCTGTTATAGCTTGCCATTTTTTTAATAATATATATTTAAAACAGAATAATGTTTTAGGAAAGACATGTTTAGTTAATATATTATGGTCTCGGCTGGGATTATGTAGAGCCCTTTAAAGCTGCATTGAAACTGCACTTCTGAATTTCAACCCTTTGATCCCCATTGAAGTCTACTATACACTATAGATCCCCATTGAAGTCCACTATACACTATAGATCCCCATTGAAGTCTACTATAGACTATAGATCCCCATTGAAGTCCACTATACACTATAGATCCCCATTGAAGTCCACTATAGACTATAGATCCCCATTGAAGTCCACTATACACTATAGATCCCCATTGAAGTCCACTATACACTATAGATCCCCATTGAAGTCCACTATAGACTATAGATCCCCATTGAAGTCCACTATACACTATAGATCCCCATTGAAGTCCACTATAGACTATAGATCCCCATTGAAGTCCACTATAGACTATAGATCCCCATTGAAGTCCACTATAGACTATAGATCCCCATTGAAGTCCACTATAGACTATAGATCTCCATTGAATTCCACTATAGACTATAGCTCCCCATTGAAGTCCACTATACACTATAGATCCCCATTGAAGTCCACTATAGACTATAGATCTCCATTGAATTCCACTATAGACTATAGCTCCCCATTGAAGTTCACTATACACTATAGATCCCCATTGAAGTCCACTATAGACTATAGCTCCCCATTGAAGTCCACTATACACTATAGATCCCCATTGAAGTCCACTATATGTGTTCATCTGTGCTATAGTTATACTAATGTTTGTGTATCATTTCATACATTCAACAGTGCTGACCTTTGACCTCCAGACAATGAGTCCCCATTCCTGACTGGTGGAAGATGGAGAAGCCTGCGTTTCTGCTTTGAGTTTGGTGCACCAAGCTGTAAACAATGGAGGCATCTGGATTACCTCAGCCAGCACAGCATAACGAAACTGATCTTAATGAGACACTGAGTCATGTTCACCCTATGCATCTGGCTCCCAGCATGCAGTTAGGGAGCATGTCCAACCCGCAATCGCGTTTACGAGACATGTCGGGCCTCGTGGTCATGGTGACTCTTAATGCAATCGCGCTCTTGGCCAATAGCGGAGTGCTTGCCGTAGTGGTGAAAGCACCACATCTCCGCAAGTTCAGTTTGGTGTGTCACCTCTGCATCGTGGATTTGTTATGTGCCGCTCTGCTGATGCCACTCGGCATCATCTGCAGCTCACCCTTCTTTGCTGGCATCGTCTTTTCCGTACTTGAATGCAGGTTGTACATTTTCCTTAATGCCTTTTTCATATCTGCCTCTATCTTTACGGTTACTGTGATTAGCATCGAACGCTACTTCTACATTGTGCATCCCATGAGGTATGAGGCTAAAATGACTGCTTGGATATCTGCAGCCGTGATGGGATTCGTCTGGGTGGTGTCTACTTTGATAGGAGTTGCTACCCTCTTTGGTTGGCCCAGTTATGGAAGTAGAAGCTCCATTGCCGCCACCAATTGCTCTCTCCATTGGAGCCACAGTGGACACCGGAGAGTATTCGCTATTTTATTCTGCATTGTTTGCTTTTGCGTTCCAGCTGCTATTATTATCGCCGTTTATGGGAATGTGTATAAAGTTGCCCACACAGCTGCCCGGGAAAGAGGGCCCATCCCGAGCTGGACGATGGCAACCGCTCATCCGAAGCGTCGGTCTGATTCCGTCAACAGCCAGACCACAATCATCACCACCAGCACGAGCGTCCGCAGAAATCAAGTCCTTCGCAGGAAAAGGAGAACGCTGGTTGGTGGGAAAGCGGCTCTAACTTTGGCCATCATCGTGGGTCAGTTTCTGCTCTGCTGGCTGCCTTACTTCGCCTTCCACCTGCATTTGTCTCTGGGTTTCTCCCATAGTCCCTCTGAAGAAGCTGAGGGACCGGTGACATGGCTGGCATTTTCAACGTTCGCAGTAAACCCGTTTTTTTATGGCCTGCTCAACCGTCAGATCAGAGAGGAGTTGTGTAAGATGCTCTTCTGTTGCCGATCAGCCGGCAGACCAGTGCGACCCTTTGCATCGGGCCACGAACGTTCGGGACATGAATACTTTTTTCATTTTTTGCACAGGAGTGGTGACAGGGACAGAGTTAGATGCAGTTATCACATGGCTACACCGAGGAGCACGCTGGAACAGACTAGTTTTAGGATACCGGGGCAAATACCTGAGGAGATCACCTAAACAAAATATTCAGATTTTCATTTTTGTCTAAATCATTCATGGTTTTTGTAATAGAGTTCCATTTTTATTATAAATTATTGTTTTAGCCTTTTTTAGCTTTGAAATTAAAATTATATTTTCTAAATGCATTCTATTGATCTTATTGTGAACAAATCATCCTTGGCAGGGTTAAAAAAAAGATAAAAATAGCTGTGTGCAAACTGTAAAATGTATTTAGGAGTATGTATTTTGTTAATACATGTGTTTTATCCATCTCTGATAATCCCGGGTTGCTATGGTATCGTAGGTTTGTTTATGCATTAAACTCGTGGCCATGAGAAATGGATGTTGTTCCCTCTAAGTTACATAGAATCTCGAAGCCACAACATAAGGATGCCATTACCACGACAAAACAATCTCGTGGTCACAAGCACAACGTAATATCACCTTCCCACGTGTTAATATGACTTTCCCACGAATTAATATCTCGTAGCCATATTATCACGTTACCACGACTTAAGATGTTGTGGCCACAACAAAACTAAGTGAACCGAAGACGGCCCCTGCCGGGCACCATACTTAAGTGATGCATGTCAAAATTCTCCAGAAAAACCCTGCCCCTCCACAGTCAACTGCAAACCCACATTAAGATCTGTTGCATTTTATTTAAAGGCTATCACAAATTGTTCACTATAAGATCTGGCATGTGCATTAAGACAGTAAACAGGGTAGTTTTTGATGGACTTTCAAGAGGTCAGCCACACTGTGACTGGCAACACAGTGACAACCAATGAACAACAAATGCCTTCATCCAATCACAACTCTGTTGTTGACTCCGCCCACATATTTACAAACACAGAGCTGATTAGGGTTTGAATGACATTATGAACTGACATGAAATATTTGTTGCCTAAACTTTTAATGTCTTCAGACTAAACCAACACTTACATTAATATGTTTAAAGTACTATCGTTTCTTCTGTTGTATTACTGTATTTCTACGGCACTATTTAATGTGGTTAATTTATTTAAAAAATTGAGTAACATAATGACCTATATCTTTACAAATCGTCATACAAAAATAAATAA
The DNA here is from genome assembly GCA_027564155.1 of Gymnocypris eckloni scoliostomus. NCBI lineage: Eukaryota > Metazoa > Chordata > Actinopteri > Cypriniformes > Cyprinidae > Gymnocypris > Gymnocypris eckloni. Next base: position 19,399,026 of record CM050431.1, read on the forward strand.
CATGAAAAAGTGTTTTGAACCAATTTTGACTTATTTATTTATAATCCAAAGGATGACCTCAGTTATCTGCTGTACATAGTTTCTACTGTAAAACTGTAATTATCACACATGGGCTGAAGTGACAAAGACATTGTTTCGTTGTTCAGTAAAGACACTAGTCACAGAAAGCTTGACATATACTGATTCAGTTCAACGCAGCATATGTTCAGATGTTGCATTTAGAGTTCATTGTGCTGATTGAATGGTGTGTATGGAGCCACCCATTACATCACACTATGTGTTTATTTTGTGCCCACACAACAATGAAAATGGATAGAGCTGTATTTGTGTATTTATGGGGAGGATGGTACTGTACATATGTACAACTGATTTTCTTGTATTGTGTATTTCAGATGTACATCTTTATTCAGGCTAATTAGTCACTCAACGATGAAGTACAATAAAGAATGAGCCACATATTATTCAGTAACTAATAGAATGTACCTGCTATATACTACCAAAGGTTTGGGGTCAGAAAAAAAATCACTCACCAATCCCAAACGTTTGAGTATTTACTCCATATTTGTTACATTTCCCCTGTTGAACTCTGCATGTTTATGAAAATCCTAAGCACATAGGATTATATAATATAGTAAATCTGCCAGAGGACAGCTGTATCACTATAATGGTGCAAAGCAACACATTTAAACAGGTGGAAAGATGAATTCTGTGCATTTCAGCTATATACTATCCGTTCAGCTCTCAGTCTATTCTCTGAAAGCGTGTTTCCTGTCATTATTTCTCCATAATATTTTGGGACATGTTTTTAATTCTAATGGGGAGATTTGAATGCAGATTAGACTTAAGAGATAAAGCAAACTAAACGAGGGCGGCTGCCAAAAGAATGTTTAAAAGGCGTTGGTCCGACCTCACAATCCATTCGACAGCTCTCATTAATATGAGAGTTTTCCAGAATAAAACACCACAATCTGACCAAAAATAGATGATGAAACAGGTGAAAAATCACGTCCTTACATTGACAGAGGAACCTTTGAGCTCTTAAGCCAAAAACAACCACCTAGCAACCAACCAGAACACCCTGGCAACCACCTTAACCTGGCAGCAAGAGTTGGCTACAACACAATTTCTCTGTTTTCTAAAAAGCGATACACATAATAATAATAATAAATGTATGAATTACGGTGGAAGTGATAATTTGTAAACTTGATTATGTATTTAGCATCTGCTATGAGTGTTGGACTATAAATAGGAACCAGTAATCTGCTGATGGATCTAACAGTGACATGCATTTCCCAAAGAGCAGAATTGTAAAATCTGCAAGAATTGTCAGAAGGCAACAGCGAGTCATTTTACGTTTTTTTTTTTACTTAAAATGACAAAAAGCAGTTTTCATACATTTGATTAAATTGATAGTTTTGTCTAGTTTTTATTTTAATATCATTGTGATACTATTATAGTTTTTAATGATATTGTGAATTCGTTTTCATTTTAAAATCATTTTAGTTAAAGATTTATTTATTTATTTGTCTTAGTCTGTCTTAGTTATTTTAGTACAAGTTAAACTAAATGGGAATTAGATTCGATTTTTTTTTAGATGCCCCTGAGTTATGTACAGTATATTATATAATAAAATATCATTATCAATATAAAATATTTTGGTCCATTTTCTAGGGAAGAGATGATCTTTTCAAATTCACATTTTGGCAGCCTTTACAATATAGATGACCTTAAAGGTATAAAAAAGCCCCCAAAAATATTCAATTAGTTTCTTTTGGTATTTTCATTCAGAAATAATGTCCAAAGGGTTTAATGTTAGAATAACAAACACTATACACGGATCTTACTAAATACTGATTAGTGCTCAAAATCAATGCTTCCTTTCTGTTAAAGATTCTTGATCCACTGGTTCTTTTAAGAGCTCTTCTAAGCTTACCAGCGGTCTGTGTTTCACTGGTCACTAATGGGGTATTTATAGCATATGTGTCAGTGGGGGCTGGCATCTTCCCATTGGGGCCTGTTTGGGAATGCCTGTTAGGGCACGGTCAGTTTCCTAATATATCCCATATCCCTCTTTCAGCTTCAAGACGGCACACTAGCTCTGCATTCACAGTGTGTATGTGTAAGAGTGTGTGAAACTGTTTATGTGTGTTTTGATGCCGTCGATGAGCTGTTTTGTGACCAAACGAAGTTCATATCGATGAATGGCACCATGATGCGGAGTATGGACGCAAGGGAAACTGAGATTGACCTGAGAGATGCAGGGGATGGAGAGGATGACGAGGGACAACAGACATGGAAGACACTGCTGGAAACTGTCCTGGAGGAAGAGGAGGAGGAAGATGTGATCTCTACACAGAGCGACACCAGGCCTCTGATCAATGAACGGGATCCAAGACAAATAAATGAGTGTCTTAAGGTAATCTCTTATGTCCAACTGCAATAGTTCTTCATTGTAGCACTATAGAAATGTCACTTTTGATGGTCACAGAGACATTTTTCTTACCTCATTGACAGACTTAATTTTAGTAATTCTCCTTTTCAATCAAATCTATCATGACTATAGGATTTTATTCAATATTTTTTTTTAGGCAAAATTAGATTCAACTTTATTGAATCCACTCTATTCCAAAGTAAGGACAATGTCTTGACATTCTAGACAACCACAGCTGGTAGCAGGAGCTGGATTAGATGATCGTGTGAATATCTCCAATGACGTGGACAATAATAGCAGCTGCCTCTTAAATGAGCCGACCAGATCAATTACACAACTATTACAGACTTGCAGTAACTTTATAGGGCTACTGTAGCATTGTTTATGTTATGAATTGTTGCTAATACTAAGTTGCTGATTGCAGTTTTCGGTTTAAAATACTTAAGAGTTTAAGATACATGCCAAATACAGTGAAGTACCGCAAACAGAGAGAGAGGGGATCAATGCAGAGAAATGAAAATACATTCAATAATGCAGCTGCAGCCGTAGACAGTCCCGCCTTTCATTTAAAACAACCAATCAGATTAGCTCATTTGTTTTAGAATACGTATGTGCATTTGCTAAATTGATCATTTATGACCACTGCTGTTAGGTCCATTGGTGACTTTATATATGTGTTAGTGAAAATTAGTCAATGTTTGTTTAGCCGGCTTGGCTCTATACATATGTAAAATCAAATCTAAATCATATGACTATTGTTGTCAGGTTTATTAGTGATGTAATGTATGTTAGTGAAGATTAGCTTCGTCAATATTACCTTCACCAGCTTAATTTTCCCCCTGCTCATGTAAAATGTTCTGTAGGCTACTCAGTGTTCATACTATACTTGCATGAATAAAAATAGCTGCCCTGGGGCATTTTTCAGTCAAGTGTCAAGTGACTCGATTGGCTTTAAAGGGACATTTTCATTTTAAGTAGATGAGGGCGAAGTGAAGATGCTACTTTCCTGACTGTTCACTTCTGACAGGTTAGTTTTGAGGATGTGATAGCTGAGCCAGTGTCTGTGCGCAGCGGGGATCGGGTGTGGATCTGGAGTCACGCTCTTTTCGAGGTCTCCAGGGTCTGGTTTTACCGTATCATTACAGCACTGCTGGCAGTCCCAGTGTCCCTCCTCGCTGGGATTCTCTTCGCCGTCCTCAGCTTTGTTCACATCTGGTATGAGTAGATCCTCTGAACTTACATTTACTTTAATGCTTTTATCCAAAGTGACTTAGAGTGCATTAATGGTATGCATTTTTATTAGTTTATGTGTTCCTCAAAATCCATGAATCAAATCGATGACCCTGGCATTTTTAGTTAAAGGTAGTTCACCCAAAATGAAAATGTGATGTTTATCTGCTTACCCCCAGGGCATCCAAGATGTAGGTGACTTTGTTTCTTCATTAGAACACAAACAAAGATTTTAAACTCAAACCTTTGCAGTCTGTCAGTCATATAATGGCAGTCAATGGGACCCACAGCTCTGAGAGTAAAAAAACAAACATACACAGACAAAACCAAATTAAACCCTGTGGCTCGTGATGATACATTGAAGTCTTAAGACACGAAACAATCGGTCTGTGCAAGAAACTGAACAGTATTTATATATTTTTTTAGCTCTGATCCACCGCAATATCCAACTCTTCTGAGCGCGTTCACAACAGCCGGCGCGTGACGCGTCAAAATCTGTGTTTGTGTTCTACTGAAGAAACAAAGTCACCTACATCTTGGATGCCCTGGGGTAAGCAGATAAACATCACATTTTCATTTTTGGGTGAACTATGCCTTTAAAAAGTAACACATTTTATGGAAGCCTGTTTCCGACACTGAATACAAAATTTTAAGAAAGTAATTGCGACTTTTCATCTCACAATTCTGAAATTTTTCTTGAAATTACGAGTTTATATCTCACAGTTCTTACTTTTTTTTTCTCAGAATTGCGTGACATAGCTAAACTCGGAGTTGTGAGTTAGGCCTATAAAGTCAGTGATATATATTCACAATTGGAAGAGAAAAAACTCAGAATTGACTCAGAATTCTGAACTCGCAATTCTGAGAACATAATCAGTCCCCCCCTTCAGAATTGGAAATTGTCGTCTAACACTCAATTGGGAGTTTATATCTTACAATTCTGAGTAAAAAGTCAAGAATGAGAAAAAAACCCACATTTACGAGATATGAACTTGCAATTGCGAGAAAAACAACTCGCAGTTGTAAGTTTATATCACACAATTCTGACTTTATAATTGTAAATTGCGAGTTTATATCATGCAATTCTGAAAAAAAAGTCAGAATAGCAAGAAAAATTCAGATTGCGAAATATAAACTCGCAATTGCAAGGAAAAAAAAGTCAGAATTGCGATACAAACTCCAGTTTCTATCATGCTATTCTGACTTTATTACTGGCATTTGAGTTTATATCGTGCAATTCTGAGAAAGAAAAAAATCTTTTTAAAAAGTCATTGTATGTTTGTATTACGCTTCCATAAATGTTTATGAGTTGTATTTGCTTAAATTGAACAAAAATGCTAAGCTTTCACCTTCTCTCGGTTTCAGGTTCTTCACGCCATGTGTGCAGGTTGTCTTGATAAACACCGGGTGGTTGCAAACTTTATGGAGCAGTGTTCTAGACATAATAATTCTTCCGTTCTTCCAAAGTCTAGCCAAGTGCTGCAGTGGGATTAGTGTCGTTCTCACTCGGGAATGAGAAACATTCGCTGGAATCTTTTGAAACGATTCAAATGGAAATTCACATTGAACTGTTGGGCAGATGTCAGCAGCAGTTTTAACATTACGTGACATGACATCTGACGCACGGACGCCATGACATCTGACGCACAGACGCCATGACACATGCCAAACCTGTGACATCTGACGCATCACATGCCAAACCTGTGACATCTGACGCACAGACGCCATGGCACATGCCAAACCTGTGACATAAACCTGTGACATTGTCACTCTGCGTGTCGCACCTTCGGTAGTGACTGACACCTGCCCCTAGGTGCCGCTGCTTAATGTAGATTGCGTGACACGAGCACGTCAGCACGATATTGATTTAATTAACAGTATGTTGCGGTCAAGTATACGATTTATTGCATCGCGAAATTCATTTGTACAACAAATATTCCTCTGTTAAGATTAAAATGTGTCTAATGCCCCTTAATGTGTATTTTGTCATTGTAAGTTTATTTACAGTAGCCTGCTTTGTACAATAGTGTAACGGATGTATGCCAGTAAGGGCTATGTGTAAACCTCGCCTCCTGACCTCAAAAAGAGGCGCCTAACGACTGACGAAGAGGCTGCAGCCTTTGGCGTTCCTTGTTAGAGCGCCGCCTCCGCACCGGAATCCCGAGTTCGAAACCCGCTGGAGCAAGAACGAGCCACTCAAATTTATTTCACATTCAAATACGTAAATAGGCTTTTTTTCTGACACTTGCCTATCCGACATTACATACAAAATATAATCTGTCACAAGAAAACTCCACAAGCCATTATAAAGTGATGTCTACTATTATAACGTGATTTATGAAACTTACACCAACCATTCAGAAGTGTGCCTGACCTTGACACAGGCTTTTCACAATGCAATGCAGATTACGTGACTTGACATCTGACGACAGACGCCATGAGACACATGCCAAACCTGTGACATAAACCTGTGACATCTGACGACCACATGCCAAACCTGTGACATAAACCTGTGACATCTGACGCATCACATGCCAAACCTGTGACATAAACCTGTGACATCTGACGCACCACATGCCAAACCTGTGACATAAACCTGTGACATCTGACGCACCACATGCCAAACCTGTGACATAAACCTGTGACATCTGACGCACCACATGCCAAACCTGTGACATAAACCTGTGACATCTGACGCACCACATGCCAAACCTGTGACATAAACCTGTGACATCTGACGCACCACATGCCAAACCTGTGACATAAACCTGTGACATCTGACGCACCACATGCCAAACCTGTGACATAAACCTGTGACATCTGACGCACCACATGCCAAACCTGTGACATAAACCTGTGACATCTGACGCACACATGCCAAACCTGTGACATCTGACGCACCACATGCCAAACCTGTGACATAAACCTGTGACATCTGACGCACCACATGCCAAACCTGTGACATAAACCTGTGAAATCTGACGCACCACCCAAACCTGTGACATAAACCTGTGACAACGCACCACATGCCAAACCTGACATGACATAAACCTGTGAGACATCTGACGCCATGTTACCAAAACCTGTGACATCTGACGCATTGACAATGCCACCAGACCTGTGACATTACGTTACCACCAGACCTGTGACGACATGTGACGCACCACATGCCAAACCTGTGACATAAACCTGTGACATCTGACGCACCACATGCCAAACCTGTGACATAAACCTGTGACATCTGACGCATCACATGCCAAACCTGTGGCATAAACCTGTGACATCTGACGCACCACATGCCAAACCTGTGACATAAACCTGTGACATCTGACGCACCACATGCCAAACCTGTGACATCTGACGCACCACATGCCAAACCTGTGACATAAACCTGTGATGAATTTCGCGATGCAATAAATCGTATACTTGACCGCAACATACTATTTATTAAATCAATATTGTTCTGACATGCTTGTGTCACGCAATCTACATTATGCAGCGGCACCTAGGGGCAGGTGTCAGTCACTACCGAAGGTGCGACACGCAGCGCGACATTGTCGCAGGTTTATGTCACAGGTTTGGCGTGTGGTGCCAGATGTCACAGGTTTGGCATGTGGTGCATCAGATGTCACAGGTTTATGTCACAGGTTTGGCATGTGGTGCGCCAGATGTCACAGGTTTGGCATGTGCGCCAGATGTCACAGGTTTATGTCACAGGTTTGAGATGTCACAGGTTTATGTCACATGTTTGGCATGTGCCAGATGTCACAGGTTTATGTCACAGGTTTGGCATGTGGTGCGCCAGATGTCACAGGTTTGCGTCCAGATGTCACAGGTTTATGTCACAGGTTTGGCATGTGGTGCGCAGATGTCACAGGTTTATGTGCCAGATGTCACAGGTTTGGCATGGTGCGCCAGATGTCACAGGTTTATGTCACAGGTTTGGCATGTGCCATGGCATCTGTGCGTCAGAGATGTCACAGGTTTGGCATGTGGTGCGCCAGATGTCACAGGTTTATGTCACAGGTTTGGCATGCGTCAGATGTCACAGGTTTATGTCACAGGTTTGGCATGTGGTGCGTCAGATGTCACAGGTTTATGATGTGTGGCATCTGTGCGTCAGATGTCACAGGTTTGGCATGTGGTGCGTCAGATGTCACAGGTTTATGTCACAGGTTTGGCATGTGCGCCAGATGTCACAGGTTTATGTCACAGGTTTGGCATGTGGTGCGCCAGATGTCACAGGTTTATGTCACAGGTTTGGTATGTGATGCCAGATGTCACAGGTTTATGTCACAGGTTTGGCATGTGGTGCGCAGATGTCACAGGTTTATGTCACAGGTTTGGCATGTGATGCGTCAGATGTCACAGGTTTATGTCACAGGTTTGGCATGTGGTGCGTCAGATGTCACAGGTTTATGTCACAGGTTTGGCATGTGATGCGTCAGATTTCACAGGTTTATGTCACAGGTTTGGCATGTGGTGCGTCAGATGTCACAGGTTTATGTCACAGGTTTGGCATGTGATGCGTCAGATTTCACAGGTTTATGTCACAGGTTTGGCATGTGGTGCGTCAGATGTCACAGGTTTATGTCACAGGTTTGGCATGTGTCATGGCGTCTGTGCGTCAGATGTCAAGTCACGTAATCTGCATTGCATTGTGAAAAGCCTGTGTCAAGGTCAGGCACACTTCTGAATGGTTGGTGTAAGTTTCATAAATCACGTTATAATAGTAGACATCACTTTATAATGGCTTGTGGAGTTTTCTTGTGACAGATTATATTTTGTATGTAATGTCGGATAGGCAAGTGTCAGAAAAAAAAGCCTATTTACGTATTTGAATGTAAAATAAATTTGAGTGGCTCGTTCTTGCTCCGAGCGGGTCTCGAACCCAGGATTCCGGTGCGGGAGGCGAGCGCTCTAACAAGGAACGCCAAAGGCTGCTGCCTCTTCTGTCAGTCGTTAGAGCACCTCTTTTTGAGGTCAGCGAGGTTTACACATAGCCCTTACTGGCATACATCCGTTACACTATTGTACAAAGCAGGCTACTGTAAATAAACTTACAATGACAAAATACACATTAAGGGGCATTAGACACATTTTAATCTTAACAGAGGAATATTTGTTGTACAAATGAATTTCGCGATGCAATAAATCGTATACTTGACCGCAACATACTGTTAATTAAATCAATATCGAGCTGACGTGCTCGTGTCACGCAATCTACATTAAGCATCGGCACCTATGGGGCAGGTGTCAGTCACTACCGAAGGTGCGACACGCAGAGTGACAATGTCACAGGTTTATGTCACAGGTTTGGCATGTGCCATGGCGTCTGTGCGTCAGATGTCACAGGTTTGGCATGTGGTGCGTCAGATGTCACAGGTTTGGCATGTGTCATGGCGTCTGTGCGTCAGATGTCATGGCGTCCGTGCGTTAGATGTCATGTCACGTAATGTTAAAACTGCCTCTCCAGATGTGTGGCCATCTGAGTCCTGGTGCATGTCAAGGGGGACCATGTCCAAATGCTAAGCGTAATGAATGTCAACTCAATGCCAAATACTGGGAGGAAGAGGATATTTGGAAATGCATGCAGTTTGCTTCAGTATGAAAGTATTTTTAAAGGTACAGTTCACCCAAAAATGATGTTTCTGTCACTGTTTACTCCCCTTAACCCTTGTGATTTTCTTTCTTCTGTGGAACAGAAATATGAACCACTTAGTGTTTTTTATATCCCCTTTTATGAAATACCATCTTATAGGTTTGCAATGACAAGAGGGTGAGTAAATAATGACAGAATTTTCCATTTCAAAGAACTAACCCTGTGTGTTTTGTACAGGCGTTGTCAATGTTTTCTTTTTGTCGATTCATTTCTTAATTTTCCGGTGCCATAAAATGTGTCTGCAAATGGTTCGGGTGGAGCTATACTGCCTTTTGGCTAATGATTATGTTAAAACATACAGCTATTAAAATCTGTTGTGTGTTTTGATGACCTGTTTTGCATTGCATTGAGGACACATTGTGTGTTCTGTGAAGTATTCTCGAAGCCCTTTCAATTGAAAAATAACCTTTTCTTCCAGACTATCCAGTTAAATGCCTCACTCTTCATATGCTAATAAAGGGCTACCAAAATAATAGTAACAATTTATTCAGTTATATAACGCCTCTGCTGAAAAATGATCAATCTGCCTTAGCCTGGTTATCTCCCTTATAGCGCACCCTAGTGTTAGGGAGATCAGATGTCCTTATCTTAAAATGCTCTTCAAAATGACATTTTATAGCACATGCTAAATCTGTCGAGACAGTTCACTCAGAAATCATGTAAACGATGACAGAATTATCATTTTTGGGTGATCTCTTTGTTTACCTCAAATAAAACAACTCCAATAGAGCTTAGGCGTACAGATGCATCATGGATCTATAAATAATGGCAATCAAATGGGTGTGTCTGTAACTTAGCAAAGGGAAAGACAAACATGGCCAGAAATACACTCATGAGAATGTGTAGATGCTAAAAATTGTCTAACATATCAGTATGTTTCATGTCTAAAACATCGCATTTAACAAAAGTTAAAAAGCAGATTTTGCAACCATGTACAGAACGTCAACCTTTATTCTCATATAAGGAAGACATCAACACAAAATACGAACAGATAAATGAAGGTTTTAAAGGATGTTTTGGAGTAGGAGGATATACATATGGTTGGTGGATCAACTAAAAAGCGCGAGTGCATAGAAAATCGTAACATTTCACAGTCTGATCCAGTACACATAAAAACATCTTATATTACAAAACTCAACTGTAATTCACATTTGTGTGATTAATTCTTATGTCACTTTTTAATTAAATAAAGAAATGGACTGGAATGAAATGTCTATACAAAACATGAACCCTAAAATTAAATGTAGTTCCTTATAAATACAACAAACACCATCTGCTCTGGTGAGATGGTTTAAAAAAACTCAAATTCCCAGAATCTGCATGTTTTACCTGGCAGGACTGAATAACAAAAAAATTTCTATGCAAGAACTGAAATAAAGAAAATGATAAACAGGACTTAAGGGGAAGTCAAAATCAACCATGTGCTGATTTTTTTTTATATGTGGAGTGAAATATATGTGGAGGAAAGGGTAGTTTATGCCACCTGAATCATCTGGCCCACTGTGTCCTCTTCAGATTGATCCTGCTCAGATTCCTGTGAGGAAAAAGGAAGATAAATAAAGTTGATGAAAATTTCATCCATACTTACATGCTCTGAGGGAATGACTGGTGTTGAACTCTTACCTGGTGGAACCATGAGCATTTTACTGTGTCTGATATATACTAAATATAAGTGACTGACTCAACTATATGCATTTCAAACCATCTGAGATTGTATTCATCAATTAATGAAGCGAAAGATATACTACAAGTTTGTTTAATTCAAGAGTTAGAATTAAAAATAGTTTTAACCCTTGTGCTGTTCTGAAAATCCTTTACCTAACTTGTTGTTCCTAACTGCTTGTAAATCTCTCACCAAATTTTAGATTCACTCCTTCTCTCGACTTTTTATTTCAGTTTAAATACAGGTTTTGTATTTCATTTTGAAAATGTGGGAATCCCAACAAAGTGCACAATTATTTTGGTAAGCTGTTATACCCTATGGGAGCAAAGTCAGTAACTTTTACTCTGATGCGGTAACAAGAACTAGTTTTGGGGAAAAGAAAATCCTCTCTGGGTCAAAACTACCAAAACACAATACGAGGGTTAACTCTGGAAAAACTGTTCATCGGCATGTAAAAAACTGCAAGGCATTATTAACCATGTACAAATCATGAACAAAGGTTTATTTGCATTAAAAAGGGCATATATATCATCAAGTAACAAACACAAATGCAAACAAGAGCCCCCATACAGCCCACTGTAAGAAACATAAAATGGCAAAAGCAATAACAAAGCCACAGGTCTGGGCAAAGACAGAAGAGCGTTGAAGCCATACATCACAAATGAAAACTGATCCTTTTGAATGGCTATTCATACCAGTAAGATGGTAAAAAGACAAATAAACCCTGCGTAACATATTGCAGCATCCAGTGAGTATCACAAGCAGTCTGGGTAGAAGTGTACATCACGGTAGGACAAACGGCAGAAATGCAGACAGAACAAAGATGTCAAGGTTAAAGATTTTCTTTTAAAGTAGCAGTCAAGAAGACATTTAAGATAAGAAACCTTTAACTCTGACATGATCAAGTGTGCTAATCACCCATGTTTACAACTGAAGTTTTTTGAAAGAAGCCACTTCCAATCAGCAGTTCAAACATACTATCTTTAATTTGCATATAAAGATTTGCACCTAAATAATGGTATTATTACAAGTGGTAAAAATGCTACAAGGCAGCATAGAAGTTACAAACATGGGGTTTAATCTGTACATTGTATACTATATGCTAGAACATATATACTAAGTTCTTAGTATGCATGTTCAGTTTAATTGGTTGGAAATGTCAGTTAACTCACAGACAGACAGTTTGGACATGAGTGAGCCACAGACGCATGAGGAAGCTCAGGCACAGAGCCGCAGGGTATGGATGGGCTAAATTAAATTAGGTGCATACAGTCTCTCGGGTCGGACACAGGCTGGGATTGGATAGTTTACCCCAGAGGCAGGGCAGAGGTGGCTGACCAATGAGAGCTGAGCTCAAGCCCCTCGCTCACCTTAAGGGCCTGCATAGCCATTTCTTCCTTTTCGTTCGGAGAGAAGAAACGTCCACCGTCTCCACGCTTCCTGGCCATGGCGTGACGATGACGGGACTCGTGCAGGTATTTCTGGGTGGTAAAGAAAACATATTGAATATTTGCATATGTGCTGTCTTGAACAGAACCCTGTCCATTATTATGAATATGTTTGGATAAATTAAACTATTTTTAATGAATTACAGAAAATAAAGCTGTTTTGCTGTTCTCATGACAAAGATCAAACTTAATTCCATATGCAAATGAATAAAAAACACCAACTGCAAATCAGTATGCAAATACTTTAATGATAAAAGTTTCAATTAAGTTTTTCAGTTAAGATTGTCAGGCATTTAGAACAAACCTCAAGCAAAATTACCCAGGAATATCCATAAAACCTGTAGTATAATTAATGAATTGTATTCATATTCTCATTTATAATGGGCCAAATGATATTAATATGATATTATATAGCCATTTCTACCCTTTAAAGAAATTGTAAGAATTTTTAGAAATGCGAATTTTAAGATGAAGCTTGAGCTAAATGGTTTAGCTTGAAAATGGTCCAAAATACAATTATACATATATAATTATTTTAAACATACAAATACTATATACTGTATTATATGCATATGCCAAATATTATTAATATTTTAAATGAATTAAATTATTATTAAAATAGCTTTATTATTAAAGTAAAAAATAATAATAATCAGGACTGCTTCGCTATTCTAACGATAATGATTAAAAAGATGCAATGGTTAAATATATATATATATATATATATATATACATACACACATATATATATATATATATATATGCACACTCCTTATGTGTATATAGCATTTATTTATTTATCTCAAAATGTAATACATATAACAAATGTGTTTTGTTATATCTGCATAAGAGTTCTATAAATAAATGTATTGTTATAAAAGCACACGTACTCTTCTCTCTTTTGGTATTTTGCCTTCAGCTTCTAGTCTGGCACGGGCTTGTCTCCTCTTGAGGATCCTGTGATACTGTTTAGCGTTGACATAGAGAGGTTCCTCCTCCAGCATCTCTGCTCCAGGAAGAGGAATGCGCTGCATGGTGGGAACTGACCCGCCCCCCCCAGGGACCATCTGATTCAATTACAAACACACACAATAAGATTAGGAAGTGCGATCTAAATGGATTATCTCTATTGCAAGAAATCACTTTCGGTAATAGATAAAAATGACCACAAGTGCTCACCATGACCATTCCTCCAGCATTGACCATGTTTCCTGCCATGGGAAGAGTGACGGTCACTGTGCCCTGGCCGGTGTTGGTGGTGTTTGTGTTGGATCCAGCTGAGACTAACTGAGCTCCTGCTAAAGATGCAGCTGGAATGGTGAACATTCCTGGATGGACAATCATAAAATGCATTCAAATTAATTACATGTCATAAGCAGCGTATACACATCTATTTAACCGCATGATGTTTACGGCTCATGTTACCCTGCTGTAGGATGGTCCCGTCTGCATTCACAGGCTGGTAAACGATGGTCTGTCCTTCAGCGGTTTGAGCCACCTGCTGACCATGTACAGTAAACTGCTGCTGACCCTAAGAAAACAATAATCATGAACTTTATTCATTATATGCATTTAACTGCAAGAGTGCAGTTTATAGAGGGTGCTCCTTTATATTTCCACAAATACATGACAAAATGAAGTCACCTGGTTCTGTCCTGCAGTGACTGCGGTCTGTGGCTGTTGAATGATGATCTGTTGGGTCTGTCCCTGCTGACCCTGTAGCTGTAATGTCTGTCCACCATGAAGCTGGATTTGACTGGGCTGTACCAACTGAATCTGTGCCACATTTGGTCATTTTATTACAACTTCATCATACCCAATATTTTGATGAAACACTATATTGCAGTGGTTCTCCACTTTGTCATGTCAACAACAGTTTTTGAAGGCTACATAACTTTTCCATCAGAATTAATGATAAGGCTTTGAAAATATATTTTTACCTGATAAAATTCTTCAGAGCTTGGAATAAATGTATACTTATTATAAAATGCCCATAGAGTCCAAAAAATTATATTTATTTACATTTAATTGACCTTTTCAAGTCAAGAATTCACAATTTTACAACAAGTATTCCTTATACATAAGTTTTCCAAGATTGTGGGAATGCTGTATCATCAGAGGCAAACAAATAATGAAATCTTTATTGTTTTTGTTGTATTGTCTTATGATCTTTAAACCAGGGCCACATTGTACATTTTCTGAGGCCCACTGGTTGAGAACCACTGGACTACTTTTAGATAAATTCAGTATTTTAGTGAAAAAAGTATGTTTTAAACCAACAATTCAGTGTAATAGTAGCTTCACCCACCTGCTGCAGCCCCTGTGTACCAGACACTGGTACTTGCATGAAGGTTTGACCTTGTCCTCCTGTCATGGCCTGTACCATTATGGGCTGCCCAGAGGACGTGATGAGCTGACCCCCACTGACTTGTACCATAAGAGGCTGCCCATGGACCTTTGAAGAAGATGCATTGAAAAATTCATTTTACGTCAACTTTAAAGATAAAATACTAATATATCGTATTTGATACACAAATTTATAAGGCCTATACATTTCCACAAGAACAAAACTCTGCTGAAAAAACCTGTTGTACACCATCTACAGAGCTTTGATCATAAATCATTTAAAGAGATAGTTCACCCAAAAATGACAATTCTGTCATTAATAACTCATCCTCATGTCCTTATTACCTTTCGTGGCCTTGAACGTGTCAGTTGCGTTGCGGTCTATGCAGGGTCAGAAAGCTGTCAGACTTCATAAAAAATATCCTAATTTGTGTTCTGAAGATGAAAGAAGGTCTTACGGGTTTGGAACAACATGAGGCTGAGTAACTAATGACAGAATTTTCATTTTTGGGTGAACTATTCCTTTAAATATAATCTTACCAAGATATAATATGACAACTGATATGTATATGCATTTTATGTAAGCATTATGACAATGCAAAACATAGATGCATGCAAGAAAATGCAATGTACAGGTAAATCTCCAAAAATTTGAATATGGTGAAAAGTATTTTTTTTCTTGTAACTTATTTCAAAAAGTGAAACTTTCATATATTTTTTGATTCATTACATGTAAAGTAAAACACTTCAACATTTTTTTTGCTTTAATTTCGATGATTAGAGCTTACAGCTAATGAAAGTCAAAAATCAGTATCTCAAAATATTAGAATATTTACATTTTTTGAGTTTCAATAAATGACCATCCATACAGTATAAATTCTGGGTATCTCTTGTTCTTTTAAACCACAACAATGGGGAACACTGCTGACTTGGCAATGGTCCAGAAGATGATTGACATTGACACCCTCCACAAAGAGGGTAAGTCACAGAGGGTCATTACTGAAAGATGTGGCTGCTCAAGGAGTGCTGTATCAAAGCATATTAAATTCAAAGTTGACTGGAAGGAAGAAATTGAATAGGAAAAGTTGCACAAGCAACAGTGATGACAGCAAGCTTGAGAACACTGTCAAGCAAAGCTGATTCAAACACTTGGGAGAGCTTCACAAGGAGTGAACTGAAGATGGAGTCAGTGCATCAAGAGTCACCACGCTCAGACATCTTCAGGAAAAGGGCTACCAAACCACTTCTGAAACAGAAACAGTCAGAAGCATCTTACCTGGGTTAAAGAGAAAAAGAACTGGACTGTTGCTCAGTGGTCCAAAGTCATCTTTTCAGATGAAAGTAAATTTTGGATTTCATTTGGAAATCAAGGTCCCAGAGTCTGGAGGAAGAGTGGAGAGGCACAGAATCCATGTTGCTTGAAGTCCAGTGTGAAGTTTCCACAGTCAGTGATGATTTGGGCTGCCATGTCATCTGCTGGTGTTGGTCCACTGTATTTTCTGAAGTCCACAGTCAACGCAGCCATCTACCAGGAAATTTTTGAGCACTTCATGCTTCCTTCTGCTGACAAGCTTTATGGAGATGCTGATTTCATTTTCCAGCAGGACTTGGCATCTGCCCACACTGCCAAAGGTACCAAAAATTGGTTCAATGACCATGGTGTTACTGTGCTTGACTGGCCAGCAAACTCTCCTGACCTGAACCCCGTAGAGAATCTATGGAGTATTGTCCAGAGGAAGATGAGAGACACCAGACCCAACAATGCAGAGGACCTGAAGGCTGCTATCAAATCAACCTGGACTTCCATTACACCCGAGTAGTGCCACAAGCTGATTGCCTCCATGCCACGCTGCATTGATGCAGTAATTCATGCAAAAGGATGCAATCATTTTTTTAGATGTACCTGTATGTTAACTTCCTAAGTGCAACAAATGGTGGTGCAGCTGTTATGTACTAGGAGATTTTACAATGCATTTTGCAAAACAAAGCATGCTAAAAACTCATGCATGTAAGTGTTCTTTGAATACTTTAATAAGTTCAATACGAAATAAACTGAGACAGATGCAAAAAGCGCAACGGTCACGTATATCTGATATTTTATCATTGCATTAATCACTATTGCAATGCAATACTAGCAAACGGATCTCTGTGCAATGCATTGTTGAGATGGCATGCTTGGAGATTTGCAGACAGCAGAGGTGCTCGGAGAGCCAACCACTACCTGAAGGACCTGCTGGGCCGCAGTCTGGCCTACCTGAGGCTCAGCCTGCAACTGCACCGCAGTCACTGTGCCCTGGGCCAGAGATAAGGGACCGTGACTCTCAAATGATTAAAAACACATGAAAACGTTTCTTCTGTGGTTTTATACCACACTGAGACACAAGTCTATGCATGTCAGACATACATACTTTAACATGGTATCGCATTATCTGCATGTAAATGTCACAAATCACCTGTTGTTGGATCTGTCCGCCACTGGTCTGCACAAATATCTGCTCTCCACTAGTTGTCGTGGTTGTGGTGTACTGCTCCATGTTTGCCGTCTGACTGAGTTATGAGATCAGCACTGAACTGAAGTCTGAAAAATGTCAAAAACAAGTTGTTGCACAAATCCGAAATGTTATGCAACAGCACATGCATCTAATGCAAGACTCTTAAATGAGGATGCTTGACTTAATTGCTGGTTTGCAGTATTCCTCATTTTAGCATTACGTCAGCTCTTTAAATTATTGTCTCTAGATATACAGTATATATATATATATGACACTAGTGAGCAGATACAAAAATTTATATATGCAACTGTTTTCTTAACCGCAGGGGGGGTGAATTCTGTAATAGTATTAAATTAATTCCCAGGTGTGTATACCATGTACTTTGTTAACTTTGTTGTATTTTTCCCAAAACAGCATTTTATGAGACTTGCTTCATTTTTCTTATGGTTCAGTACTTTGGTACTAGTACCATATAAATATAAATGGTATGGCTTTTTTTGTATCATGGCATATATCAAAGTGATAACATTTGATACCACAACTTACTTAAATACATTTTCTCAAAGAAAATGTTTACATTTGAATTGCTTCTGTGATTTTTTTTACTCCCTCTCCCTGAAAAATATGAAATATGCGTAAAAACAAGAAAATCTAGATATTAAATAAACCTTTTGTAGCGTTATCTCAGTGTAATTTTATCCTGCTTTTTGTCTTGAAATATTGTTTTTGTTTTCTTGAGAAAAAAATAAGTAAAACAGTGAATTGAGACAGTGTTCTGGACAAAAATAAAAAAGTAAAGTAAATCAAATATAGAACACGAAGAGCCACATGCATGATTAAAGTACAAGTGTTTGGATTTCAGGGCTAGTGTTCTTCAGTTTCAAGCGTCGCGTCTTTGTATCACAGACGCTTTTGTTGTTACAACATGCGTGTTTCTCATAAACGAAACTCATTTTTCCTTAAACAGCACAATGACATAAAACAGCTCAAAACTGCTGTATTTATATTGCGTAGATATAGCTATGTTGGCTTGCTTTCTTTGTCAAACATTGCTAATGCTACATTAGCACATCGACCTCAGTGTTTTCATGTACGAGCGTGTTTTTAATATATATGGTTTAAATCAAATATATATGAATAGTTTGTTTTATTCTCTGCGTCAATTAGTTGTGTAAAACCAAGACAACGGCCTATTGGCTTCAATCGATCTCTTAAGACTGCGAATGTCGACGAATATTAAAACAAAGAGTGGCTCAAAACTGGGCCTATATGAGACGCCAGCTCGGTTTTACAGAAAAACAACAAAAATAAACTATTTAACGATATTGTTTATCGTTTTAACCACATAAGAAGAAACGCGAGCATGCCGTCCACACAGTGGACCTTGACACATTCACAAACAGCACTATTCCTGTTTATAATGATTTTAGTCATTTGGTTGGTCGGTCACACACCAATCCCCAGCTAACCGGCCGCGTCCCGTCCCCTCCCAGCAGCCGCGCTCACTCACCGTCTGCGCCGCCGCCCGATGCACCTCTGATTGGCTCCGATAGTGGCGCTTGGAGCCCAATCACACGAAGCGTCACGCTCAGGAGCCAAAATGGCGCTCTCGGAAAAAACCCGCGATGAACAGTAGCTCAAACGCCCCTCCTACAAGACAAACGCCACGCCCCCTCTCAACCGCTGCATGTCTAGATGAATCACGCAAAGGACAAAACAACAGCATTAAAAACAGAAATAATATAATAACTAAAATAAACAAAGATACCTGTTTTAAGTTGTAGTAATAAAACCTTTACATAAAAATACATGTAATAAATAGTTACTGAAGTTATTGAATAAATAAGAAATTTCATACAAAAAAGTGTTACTTCTGGAAGGTTTTTATTTATTTATTTAATTAAATTAAATTATTTGTTTTCTGACATTACATTTTAAATCGGATGAATTAATGATCCATTAGAATATAAATGGTATGGCTTTTTGTATCATGGCATATATCAAAGTGATAACTAATCCATTTATTATTCTCAAACTTACTTAAGCATACATTTTCTCCAAAGACATGTTTACATTTGAATTGCTTCTGTGATTTTTACTCCCTCCCAAAAAATATGAAATATGCGTAAAACAAGAAAATCTAGATATTAAATCAACCTTTTGTAGCGTTATCTCAGTGTAATTTTATCCTGCTTTTGTCTTGAAATATTGTTTTTGTTTTCTTGAAGAAAAAAGAAGTAAAACAGTGAATTGAGACAGTGTTCTGGCAAAGCTAAACAATACAAAAGTAAAGTAAATTAAATATAGAACACGAAGAGCCACGTGCATGATTAAAGTACAAGTGTTTGGATTTCAGGGCTAGTGTTCTTCAGTTTCAAGCGTCGCGTCTTTGTATCACAGAAGCTTTTGTTGTTACAACATGAATGTTTCTCATAAACGAAACTCATTTTTCCTTAAAACAGCACAATGACATAAAACAGCTCAAAACTGCAGTAACGTTATTTATAGTGTGTAGATATAGCTATGTTGGCTTGCTTTCTCTTTGTCAAACATTGCTAATGCTACATTAGCACATCGACCTCAGTGTTTTCATGCACGAGCGTGTTTTTAATATATATTTGGTTTAAATCAAATATATATTAATAGTTTGTTCTATTATCTGTCAGTTAGTTGTGTAAAACCAAGACAACGGCCTATTGGCTCCAATCGATCTCTTAAGACTGCGAATGTCGACGAATATTAAAACAAAGAGTGGCTCAAAACTGGGCCTATATGAGACGCCAGCTCGGTTTTACAGAAAAACAACAAAAATAAACTATTTAACGATATTGTTTATCGTTTTAACCACATAAGAAGAAACGCGACTTCCACACAGTGTTGACATTGGCATCCTATTCCTGTTTATAATGATTTTAGTCATTTGGTTGGTCGGTCACACACCAATCCCCAGCTAACCGGCCGCGTCCGTCCCTCCCAGCAGCCGCGCTCACTCACCGTCTGCGCCGCCGCCCGATGCACCTCTGATTGGCTCCGATAGTGGCGCTTGGATAGCCCAATCACACGAAGCGTCACGCTCAGGAGCCAAAATGGCGCTCTCGGAAAAAACCCGCGATGAACAGTAGCTCAAACGCCCCTCCTACAAGACAAACGCCACGCCCCCTCTCAACCGCTGCATGTCTAGATGAATCACGCAAAGGACAAAACAACAGCATTAAAACAGAAATAATATAATAACTAAAATAAACAAAGATACCTGTTTTAAGTTGTAGGAATAAAACCTTTACATAAAAATACATGTAATAAATAGTTACTGAAGTTATTGAATAAATAAGAAATTTCATACAAAAAAGTGTTACTTCTGGAAGGTTTTTATATTTATTTAATTAAATTATTTGTTTTCTGACATTACATTTTTAAATCGGATGAATTAATGATCCATTAGAATAAATATAGCTTGTAGAATATTTATATATTTTTAACTAATCCATTTATTATTCTCAAATCCATTTAAGCAAATTTGGTCTCCAAAGACATGTTTTCTGATTTCATGGCTGATGTTGTTCATCCCCAAGAAATAAAGCAAGAAAACCTAGCCATTATACTTGAATATTATCTGTAGCAAACACAATTATTCTATTATGCTAGCCTATTTGTTATTTTCAATACTTACACAATTAAAAGAAATAGGAAAAGCATTATGAATAGGACTGTGCTCTCTAAGTTAAATATGTTTCATGTGATATTATTTTCCAAACTGAGAGGAAAAATACAATTTGTACATCTGTTTACAATCAGATTTTATCCTGCACATTAAATACATGCAGCTCTCATTCTATTTACATGTTTGAAAAGATTTGAGATTTGTATTCATCACATACACAATAATACAGAATATAAAATACAAATGCTGTGCTGTGTGACACTGAACTGGGAACATTAGGTTGCAGGCTATACAACTTCACATTTCAGGGTTGTTTTTAAAACCTGCTTTAATAAGACATACAATATTCCTCTTAAAGTCTTTGTGAATTTACTTCACCTTGGTGCATCAGGGTCCAGAACCCATTTGATTTAAGTCAAGCCAATGAGCATGGACTTTATTAAGTTTTTAAATTGTTTTATTGTTGTTGGCAGTCACATTTAATGGTACAGCATTTTACACATGACTTCAGAAAAGCCAAGTTCATCCATCCCAAACCTGAGGGCCCTGCTTTCAACATGCAAACCCATCAATGAAATGTATGGTCCACTGTCATCTTTATCCCCTGAGGTATCTATTTTATTATCTGTGCACAAAAAAAAAAAAAATCCGTTCATGTCTTAATCAGCTTATTGACTACGAATGAGCTTATTTATGAGTTGACAGTCAATACAGACCAAATAAAAATACATTTTCATATTTGATTATGCTGCTAATTAGATGCACTTAATGTTGTTGGCATCCTAATGGAGGAGTTGTTGTTCTGAAGAAAAAAACACTTAATGTCATAATTAACATTAAATATTGTCTTGTTATTGAATATTGCTGACATCGCAACAAAGTGTCAGACTGATACCATGTTATATCTCTAAGATCCATTATGTAAGTTGCACCATAACAAGATGATTGAAAACCATGCAATGTGCCATCTTTTCTTGCATAAAATGACACTATACCATCAGAAAATAGCATAGGTAATACTGAAAAGGAAGAATGTATTATTATTTGGGCATAGAAGATATGCCAAGTGCATAGTATATCTAAGCACACAGCAATGGCAGGCAACAAGACAGAAGTCAAAGTTTGATTTAAAGCTTGGCTAAACTAGTTTCTTGAAGATTTGAACTGTAATCCTCAGGATGTTATGTTAGTATAATAAAGCCTACAAACTTTTTAAACAAGTCTCAGTCTATCGTGAATCTCACACATGAAGCTTCCACGGAATATTAAATATTACCTTTAAATACTTCACGTTCATCCAGATTTATGCAGACAATAACTCTGGAAATAATGAGCAAGCTATTTTCTGAAGATACTTCTATTTTTACAATGCATTTAAAAAAAACTGCTTCAAGGAGACTTCAAATCATCCTAATATGCAAAACAAAGCTGAAAATCCTTTGGTGAAGTTACCTGATGCAATGACAAAATAAGCACTTACATCAGTTATAACCACGCTTCAAAGCTCATGTCTGATGTATCCTCTTTTCTGTCAATTATACTCCAATTATAGTGGCCTTCAAAGTAATACTTCGTTCAATAATACTCCTCAGCCATCAGATTTTGAGCATCAACTCACATACATTTGAAATATATGGCAACATAATTGCTTCAAATCCTTTGTGCATCCCAAATACATAACATGAAATGATTAAAAAGATTGAAACTCTTTCAGGAGAGGATTAGAAAACTCCTTCAGATCTCCTGCTTTTATGAAAATGCATGTTTTTCTCAATTTCTGTCCTTGTAGTCAAATCCTGCTGTGCTGAGTCACTGAACATCTGTCCCCAAGTAGCCAGAAGCAAATCGATTGGTCAGAATGTGTCTCATGCGTGCTGGAACGCAGACACACACACATAGCGGGTCATGGGAAGGGTAGGCATTGTGTTTTCTCTCTTTTAAAACAGTCTTACGATGATCTTCGTGTCCGTCACTCTAGGAGGTCCTACAGATGTCAAGAAATATAATGACAGGATTAATTCAAAGACTTTGCAGAAATGAATACTGTGTTATTACCAGTGAGGGGTAGTATGCACTTCATCTGAATCATGGTAGTGCGTCTTGCCACCCTCCAGTGTGTCCAGGTCATCCACGCCATCGATACTGTTAGCTTCAGCGTGCTGCTGTAATACGGAGTACCTGTGCACCAGGAACCTATCGAAGACATTAAAAAGAAGCTGATATTACAGATAATGCTTTTTAGGAAATCAAACTCTATGAACTTCTCATATGTACTGCACGATAAAACAATGTTTGGTGATGAGTTTTTGGCTCAAGGTCTGCATTTAAAGTCACACCAGAGGTGTTCAGCTGGGATTAGACCAGTCAAGTTCTTCCACACTGACTGAATCATCATTTCTCTTTGATCCTTGTCTTATACACAGAGACACTGTCATGTTAGAATAGAAAAGAGTTCTGTCCAAACTGTTTCTATAAAATTAGAAGTACACAATTCCCTAGAATATCATTATATGCTTAAATATTAATATTTGTACTCATGGAAATGACTAAAGTAGTCAAACCTTTCATTAGAAGGAGGTGACCCAATACTTTTGGCAATATATTGTATATAATTTAAAACAGACATGGATCATGCTCTGCTGTGTATGATGTTAAGAATATGGGGCACAAACCTTCCTCCACAGACATATTTTTTGATGAAAATAACCCCAGCAACGGCACCGATCAACAGAAAAGCGATGACCACAACGATTATAGGAGCGGAATTGAATGAATGCTCTTCTGTCTGAAAAATGCACGATGAGAAACAATTTTGTTGCATTTTTTTTAAACAAGCATAAAATGATCAGATTTATGGTGCTTATATTCAGCAAAGATGCATTAAATTAATCAAGAGACAGTAAAATACATTTATATTGTTACAAAAGGTTTTGAACTTTCTAATCAGCAAAGAATTTTACAAAACATATATCAAGGTTTGCACAAAACTATTAAGCAGCACAACAGTTTTTAACATTGATAATAAGAAATGTTTCTTAAGCAGCCAATCAGCGTATTATAATGATTTCTGAAGGATCACTTGACACTGATAACTGAAGTAATGATGCTGAAAATTCAGCTTTGCATCATAAGAATAAATTACACTTTAAAATCAGTAACAGTTCTTTTAAATTGTAATAATATTTAACAATATTACTGTATATTTTAACATTAGTAATAAAATAAAAACCTACCAGTTGCTCTGTCTTCAGCAAATTACTAACGCATTTCTTACTCAGATCAATCTCTTTTCGTTCTGGAGTTATTCCTCCTTCACAGTGATCCCCGGGAATTTTCCGGTAGCTGCGATCACAGAAAACACAATGTTTAGCATTGAAATAATTCTGTGACAAAAATGTTAAATCGTATGCAACAATTTTGATTCAGTAAATCAGGCTCATAGATTTTCTAGCACAGCAATGTATGCAAAAAATAGCTTACACCTGCTGAACATTTCAATATGAGTCCTGCGGAGTGGAAATGGAGTGATTTGTTACCCGCTGGTCTGAAGCTGCTCTTTGCGTCCATGCAGGCAGAACTCCAGTGAATGGCCAATAAAGTCAGGCTGCTCCACACACACAGAGCTGTTTTCCGCATGATAGAATCCAAAGTCACTGCAGGAAAAGAGAGAGACAATGACTGGAATCACAGACTGAATGCATGTCAAGAATAGTATAAATGAATCACACTGTACTTTGAGTGTATTTGATAGGTCTGTATGTATTCGTACCATTGAAAGTCAGTGAGAGCGCAGGGACAAGTCGTGGGCTCCTTGGTGACAAAGTAATCCCGCCCGTTCCAGCAGAATGAGTCCTTTCGTAACCGTAAAAACCTTTCCTTGTATCCCAGCACGCACCCATCAGTGGGGTCGCTGATATCGCTTGAGTGAGCGAGCCACTGGATGTAGTCATTCTCCTGACCTGCAGCAGTAGCATTTGGATATTTCAGGGCACGGTTTACACATTTTAAGATCGCTCTTCTGGACTGGATTCTATATTCTTTTATATTAGTTTATGAAATACTTCTTAGAGATATTAGATTACTCACAGTCTCTAGAGAGCAACTGCCTGAAGTCAATAGTGACAGAAGCCCAGTACTGATTCAGGAGGGTTTCCCTGTAGCCCCAAAGGCTGACATTCATGGAACGGGCACCAGGTTCTGATGCCAGCCCAGTGAAGTATATTGGATCATCGGTGAAGTTATAAACATGCCAACACTGACCTTCATCAGTGGAAAATCTAGTGAAAATAAATGTAAATATATTTACTATAAAAGTTTAAATTTTAAAGGGTTAGTTCACCCAAAAATTCTGTTATTAATTACTCGCCTCATGTCATTCCAAACGCGTAAGATGTTCATATTTGGAAAGCAAATTAATAGTCCATGTGACATCAGTGGTTTATTCTCAATTTTATGAAGCTACGAGAATACTTTGTGCACTAAGAAATAAAAACTTGTAGTAATAATAAAAAATAATTTATTCAACAATTTCTTCTCTTTCGTGTCAGTCTTCGATTGCTTGTTCACGACAGCACCACGACGCATGTACATTCCTCTGCTCGTAAACAAGCCGCAGCGCATCCGGGTTCAACGTCAGCAGCACCACACACATGCATCATGGTAGTGTCATGAACGCACGTCGAAGACTGACAAAGAAGAGGAGAAATCGTTGAATAAAGTTGTTATTGTTGATTTCTTTGCGCACAAAAATTATTCTCATAGCGTCATAAAATTAAGGTTTAACCATACATAGTCACATGGACTATTTTAATGATGACTTACTACTTTTCTGGGCCTTGAACGTGTCAGTTGTGTTGCGGTCTATGCAGGGTCAGAAAGCTCTCAGATTTCATCAAAAATATTTTGTGTTCTGAAGATGAATGAATGTCTTACAGGTTTGGATCGACATTAGAGTAAGTAATTAATGACAGAATTTTCATTTTTGGGTGAACAATCCCTTTAAATATATAAATATATGTAAATTTAAGTTTATTTACTTTTATAAGTAAACTTAAAAAAAATTAAGTGATTATTTTTACATTCGTAATTTTTTTTCTATTGTTAATGTAATTAAATACAAAATTACATTCAACTTATGTCAACCAGACATAACCATTTAAAACATTTGTAATAATATTTTTTTTTTTTGGAACACGAATATTAATTTCACATGCGGAGGTCAAATCACTATAAACACAGATATGTTAAAGCTCACTTGATCTGTG
This sequence comes from Gymnocypris eckloni scoliostomus, assembly GCA_027564155.1. NCBI lineage: Eukaryota > Metazoa > Chordata > Actinopteri > Cypriniformes > Cyprinidae > Gymnocypris > Gymnocypris eckloni. The sequence continues at coordinate 19,425,223 of CM050431.1, forward strand.
ATATGGGGTGTGAGGGGTTGTGCTCCACCGCTACTAGCAGTCCTCCTGAATCCAGTATGGCGTAGTGATGGGGGCCTTTCAGTGCATGAAACCATGTGTAACCCCCGTCATCAGACACATACACGTCTGGAGAAAGCACAGAAACTGAACCTCCCACACTCCCTGATGAAAGAGCAAAAAAAGAGACATGTAGCACTCCTGTAAAACTCCTAATCACACCATAAAGTGACGTGACATGTGGCCAAGTATGGTGATCAATACTCGGATATGTGCTCTACATTTAACCCATCCTAAGTGCACACACACAGCAGTGAACACGGAGCAGTGGGCGGCCATTTATGCTGCGGTGCCCGGGAAGCAGATGGGGGTTCAGTGCCTTGCTCAAGGGCTTGCTCATACATACACACATACAGGCATAAATACAAATTTTTAGTTGGAGAAATAAAAAGCTTAATTAGCTCCAATAGAATCACAGAGAGTTTTTCTTCAATAAAAATAATAATATAAACTCTCTTTATTATCCTGAAAGCTGGAGGTGGTGGAAACGGTTATGCTTTACACTGAATGCGAGTCAGGGACTCAGGGATAGTTTTGCCATGTAGAAAGACATGTGATGGAGAATGTGGGCTGTAATCACCATGTGCCAGGATGAGTCCCACAGCATTGGGCTCAGAGAGGGGCAGCATGGGCACGTTCAGTTTCATAGAGATGCTGTAGGAGGCATGGATATGCAGATTACACTGCAGAAGACAGAGATGCATATACGATTAACATGAAATCACAAACATATATCCTATTTCTGCAATTCAGGTGCTTATTTTTAGGAACAAAAAACTCACTTTCTCCAGGTGCCCAGTAGTAGAGTCACAGTCTCCATTCCAGGGTTTCTGCAGCGGTCGCCACTCTCCACCTTGATTAAATGTGATCACTGTCTGCACAGAGCCATCTGGAGAGGGAAGACACACATCAGACGATATGAGATTTATGGAAATTCTTTCTTAATGTGTTATGATTACGGTCACAGCCTTACCCACGGCGAGCACACTGGTCATATATACGCCCCTTAGAGAGGTGATGTTGGTGAAGTCTGTGTCTCCGCCTGTAGTGGTGTACAAATGACGTTCCAGAGACTTGGAAAACACTATACCTCGGTCATCCGACTCATATATGGTACCAATACCGGAGTCTGATGGAGTGAAAACAATAGTTAGTCCCCAGGTTCTGATGTCAAGGTTACAAATCGTATTTTCTTATAACATTGGCGGGATGGGAATATTATAACACAGCACAGATAATTCATGTTTTCAAATTTTTTAAGGTTTTATTTCAAAACATACACAAAGTCCCAACCAGTGCAGTTGTTACCAGAATCTACAACTATTAAAACGATTAAAAACTGACATAAAATAAAGCATAAATAATAGGCAAAACTTAAATGTTGTAGTAAAATAAGTTGAAGCTGAAGTACTAAAATTACTAAGACTAAAACTGAAATAAAAATAAACTAAAGCTATAAAATAAAACAAAAACTAATACTTTAAAATATATTTAACCTTAAATAATTTAAACTGAAAATATAAAAATGAAAGCTAATTTACTAAATAAAAGCTGTAGCTATTGCAAAAAGTATACAAATATTATTAAAATAACACTGATCCAAACCTCAGGTCTCAGTGATATGATATATCTGGATATTGCAAAGACACATTATTATTTCAAATGGGAGATTTATTTAGCTGAACAATAAACATTCGCTTCACCTCCAGGTTCATCTACATGCATGAAGACCATATCGTTGTTTGCGGCTAGAATGGAGTAAAACTGCTCGTGTCCAACGGTGGGGAGTTGAGCCATATCCCACGTCTCCCCCTGATCTACCGAGACGTGAATCATGCGTGTGGAACCCTGCAAAACAAGAAGTGTTTTTGATATCTGCATGTGATTTCAACCTCACATGACACAGCTCAGTAAAACCTAATGTGATGCTGTATTTACTGAATATTTGATCATATAAATGCAGGCTTGGTGAGCATAAGCGACTTCTTTGCAGCCCCAAACTTTTTAACAGTAGTCTATATGTAATGATTTTGGTCAAAAGTATCTATTTTTTTCTCAAATGTAATCTAAGTAGGTACTGGCAGCACACTTGATTTTGGAACAGAATTATACACGATACATCATGAGAGCTCACCGAGTCAGTCATGATCGAGGCAAAAACGAAGCGTCCACCCAGGCCAAAGGAATAAATCCTGCTTCCTATAGTTTTGAATGTTTTGCCATAGTCTAAAGATTTCCTCAGCTGAAGCGTTCCCCGGTCACCTGAGATAGAGCAATTGAAAAGTATGAAGAATGAGGAACAACAAGCAGGAAGCATCTTTCCATTTCCAGTACGTTCATATGATCCCTTTAAACGTTATACTAAAATAAAGCCACTCACTGCAGGATCCATTGGGGTTTGTGGTTAAGAAAATGGTGTCATCAATTCCCCTGAAATGACAGGTAAACAGATACAATGAGAAATGTCCATCCGTCCATGCTGAATCCACCACTGCAAACCAAAGCTATCTCTATATAGGATGGCTACTACAGATCTACAACAGAGAACATAACAAATGTTTAAACTGAGAAATGTTAGACTTTTATCCACTAAATGAGCTCATTTCAAATTTGATGCCTGCTGCAGGTCTCAAAAAAGTTGGCACGGGGGCAACAAAGGGCTGAAAAGCAAGACATTTTGAAAAGATTCAGCTGGGAGAGTATCTAGCAACTAATTAAGTTAATTGACATCAGGTCTGTAACATCATTAGCCATAAAAGGGATGCCTTAGAGAGGAAGAGTCTCTAAGAGGTAAAGATGGGCAGAGGCTCTCCAAACTGTGAAAGAGTGCATAAACCGATGGTGGAATACTTTAAAAACAATGTTCCTCAATGTCAAATTGCAAATGCTTTGCAAATCTTATCACTTACAGTACATAACATCGTCAAAATATTCAGAATGGATGTTTATGTTCATACCATTTCATAAGACACACAGACTCATGGATCTTCCTCCAGCTGGCCCCAAAGTCCTCAGACAGCCATAAGTCATGCTGAAAAAATAAGAAAACCCTTTTAGTACACGTACTTTTGCACAGAAAATGAATGTCTAATCAGAGTTCTTACATTGATGCTGTAGACCATGAGTATGTTGCTGTTTCTGGCGTTGAATGTGATCTGCATTAACGGATGGAAGGGAAGCTCAGAGGTCACAAAACTCTTGCCGAAATCAACCGAACTGAAAATTTGGGTGACTCTCCCTTCAGTTAGATCACCTGTGAGGATCACCTGTGGGACAGATCATAACCCTGTTCAGTATCTAATCAAATAATTATACAAGTGGAGGAAATGCAGTAAATAGCTTATAATGGATAGAGAAGTTTTTCAAATGTGAATTTTTGTTGAAGCATTTTTAGCTAAAAACAACCTACTCTTCCAAAATTTGATGTTGGTGAGATCTTTTGTTTTGTTTTTGAAAGAAGTCTTCTATGCTCGCCATGACTGCAGTTATTTGATCAAAAGTATTAGTATTAAATATCTTTCTAGTGTAATGCATTTCAGAATGTAATGTATTCATGTAAGCAAGGCTGAATTTTCATCATCATTACTTCAGTATCACATGATATTGAAAACAGTTGTTCTGCTTAATATTTGTGTGTAAACCAGGAGTGTAGCCAGAAAGGAGACTCTGGGTGTGCATCAGAAAAACTGGGTGTGCCACATTTATTGTCAGATTAATGCGCAAAAAAAAAAAAAAAAACAAGCATGCTTATTGGGTATTAATATGTTAGTTTAACCATTTCATTTTTGTGTAGGCTACATGTGTCTGTTAACCTATTCTCCATTTTGGATGTCTTTGAAAATCACTATTTTATATCTGCAACAAAGTGAGTGTGTGTGTGTGTTAGCATGCTGTATATTTAGTATTATTAAACCTTTCATTTCTGCGTATGTCTGTGTGTGTGTTTGTATGCTTACTGTTTATTAAGCATTTTTAAACCTTTCATTTCTGTGTGTGTGTGTGTGTGTGTGTATGTGACAGAGAGAGAGACAGTTTTAATGAATTCTCCATTGTGAATGTGTTCAATTGTCAGCCCTGCATTTCACATTGGCCTACCAGGGGTCTTCAACCCTGCTCCTGGAGAGCTACGTCCTACAGATTTCAGCTCCAACCCCAATCAAACACACCTGAACCAGCTAATCACAGTCTTCAAGGCTACTTGTTAATTTCAGACAGGTGTGTTGGAGCAGGGTTGGAACTGAAATCTGCAGGATGATAGCTCTCCAGGAGCAGGGTTGGAGATCCCTGATATAAACTCTTAAAAAGACTTGCAAAGAGTATTGTCACCTGTCATTTATTTCAAATATCTATATCTGCAACAAAATATGTGTGCATGTATATGAGTGTGTCTGTGTGTGTATCTGTGTAAGCAAGCTTAATGATTATTAATATGATAGTTTAACCATTTCTATTTGTGTGTGTGTGTGTGTGTGTGTGTGTGTGTGTGTGTGTTTCTGTGAGCCTATTGTCCATTTTCGATGAGTTTCACTGTCATCTATGCATCCAGCTGTTGGCCTAGACCCTAAAAGCATACCACCTTAGGCCTTAAAATTCTTGAACCCTGGTTATCGCTGCTTGCAGCTATATTGTTTTTGTTGTTTTTTTCCATTTTCCGAAGCTTTCTCGCTCAAGAGGGTCACCGACAATCACATACAGTATAACCTACAACAGCTGTTTAACTGCGCTCTAGTCAAACGCGCTCACTGTAGCCTAATCATTAACTACACACATCATAAACCCCTTTTAGGCAAGTACAATTTATGTCACATATTTTAATAAGACTAAACTCCTATTTAACCTGATGATCACAGGTTTAATAAAAATACATTTTAAGTTTCTAATTATAACACCGCATTTCCACGGTTATTCAAACAACGAACACATTATAAAGTGAGCAAAGCACATTTACTTTATCAAAGAATAATCATTGACTTCAGTGACTAGGCTATGTAAAAATCTATTATGTAAAAACAGCTGTAGCTGCTCTACCAAATAAAAACAAAATGCTTTTAAATAATCCCTCCTTTTTTAAATCATTATCATTTTGCACATCCTGCAATGGTGACTTAAACTGTACATGGGCCTACATATAATGTTCCTTTGAAATTACTTTTGGTGGAATAAACTATCTTGAATAGATGTCTTGCAAGACACATTAGAGAAAGCAGTAAAATATTTTTATACATTACATTCAGGATCGCCAACAACACAGCACAGTACATTTAATGGTGCCTGTTAGCTGCTCAAAGGCGAGGCAGGCGTGGTCTGGCCTTGAATGCCTCAATTATGTTATTATTATTTATTTATTTTTGAAAATAATTTAAAATTGTAATTACATTTTAAATTAACAAATATTATAAGCACTGCTTGATCTGTAAATTGTGAGGTCCCGGAACAAAGCGGGGTAATGAATCCGTCCGGCAAGTTTTTTTATATTATTATTGAACTTTCAAAAATACAAAATTCAACAGCAAGTTCATATATATATATGCTTTTATTTATGTAGGCTACACAGAGAAACAATAGAGAAACAAGATGTGCTTTCTGCCGTCTCATGCAGTATCCGTGAAATGGAGCGCGTCACAGCAATGAACCGGCTACTTTACTAAACGAACAAACGAACCAAAAAATACAAATCTTTAATTACGTAGTCGGAATGAAAAGGTGCATTTCTTTATTAAAGTCAGCGTCGCATTCTGCAACTTTACATTTTCAGCCGACACTGACTGAGAAGAAATCACTAGTTTATTAACGAATAATTCAAATGTTTTATTTTGCCTTTCCCCAACATTCATAATCATTAGCCTACTTTTTGCCGTTGCAAGCTTTTAAGGCGCTTGCGCGGAATAGGCTATACGCCTATATATTAAAGGATAGTTAGTAGCCTAAGTTATTATATTAATCAATTTATGTGTGACTAGGGAAATCTTTAGTCGGGGACAGGCCTTCTTGGCACAAAGAACCGATCAGTTTTTCAATAAAATGCTGTCAATTCGAAAAGTGCGCCTGCTAATCACGTCACGTTATATTGCAATGCAGAGTTATGAATGCGTAATAATAAGTAAAATGTTTTTAATTTATTTCATTTCTTATGGGTGCAATGGCGGTGCTTTGGTCTTTCTTGGGGGTGCTGAAGCATCTGCTAGCCCCTCCTTTGCGCTGCCCATGTTTATTACGATTAAAAAAATAATTATTCTGCATCTGTTTTTAGGTGTGCCAGCTGCCACTGTGGGTGGCACCGGCACACCCTGGCACACCCGTGGCTACGCCCCTGGTGTAAACTGTGATATATTATTTCAATATTGTTTGATGATTAGAAAGTTCAAAAGAACAGCATTTATTAAAAATATATATTATTTTTTAACATTTTACATGTCTTTACTACTACTGTTGCTCAATAAAGTATTAATTTCTCAACAAAATGAGCCTAAACCTTTGAATGGGAGTATGTTTGTTACATCATCCTCATCCTTTTGAGGTGGGACTACTTTTCCACTTGGATGAACTTGTTTGCTTGTACACACATCAAAATTTCACAACACACACACACTTTCATTACATTGAAAACCTGGAATAATACTTTCAGAACAGTTCAATATTACAGTAGAGAAGTAAATCTTCACCTTCCCTGAATTTCCAGGACCAATCGCAACGCCAAACTCTGTCTGTATGAAGGTGTTGTTAATGAGGTCGGTGATGTCCTGGAATGTCTTTCCATAGTCTTCACTGACCCAGAAGAGATAAGAGGACGTTATGGATCATGTGATAGAGCTAAACAACAACTATATCAACCACATGAGTACCAACATTTATATTGAAAGTGGAAGGATTCATTACACTTTCTGAACTGCAGCATTAAAAACTGCTAAATCACTCCAGCTGGAGCTTGCACATTATCCTAAAAGACACTCTTACCTTCTGTACAGTCTGGACTGACCAAACCGCATGATAAAGAGAGGAACCTGGAATGTGGTCAGCACCAGCAGAACCTGCATAGGAGAAGGATACAGGGAGTATTTTAGCATGTGCATGTGAAAGACACCGAGTGCTTCAGAAACTCGCAGTGCAGTGAAGCATTCATAGATTTAAACTCTGGCTCGGCCGAGATACCGCGGGACACATGCCTGGATTTGAGCATAGACGCAATCTCAGCCTTCACACTTACTTTATCCAGCTATCACTCAAATTCAGGCGCTTCCTGCTTGCAGAGAAGATTCTGATTGGACGGCGAGCCTCTCTCATTAAACTCCTGTCTCTATCTTTTAAAGTCAAATGGAAATGGTATTTGCAATCTATTCTTCTTCCATAATGTGACACATTTCCCCAGAAATAAATCAATTATTAACATTAATCAATAGTCCACACTGTTTATGTGTTACTAAATTCATTTCAGAGGCAGAATACGTACAATTACACTTAATATTATAACAAATAAAAATGCAAAACGACATTTTTGATGACTCGTGTATTATATAACCCATCAAAAGCAAAGCTTTGTGCTTTTTAGTAAATGTTCGTTAGCTTCCAGGGCAGATACATTTGCTAGGCTAGAGGTTTTTAAACAAGGGTCCACGGTAAAAAAATCAACGGAAAGTCCTTTTTTTACGAGCCTGAAATAATAGAACAGTATTCGGTGCAATAATAATTGCCAGAAAGGTGCTAATTATGATGCCTCAAAAGTAGAAATGGTGTCTCAAAAGACACCACCCTGTGAAAGTGTTTGCACAGAGTTAACACAAATGTATTTGAGTGTTGTTGTTGTTGGCCGAAGGCTGGGATGGAGGAGTAATTACAGCTTGTACATCCGTAGAGACGGATTCGGCCTCTAGTGTTGTTGGCGCTAAATGACGGTTTGAGGTCTTGTCAAACTATCCGCTCTGAAGAGTCTTTCAGCCTCTGAAGCTCTAATTCACTTGTTCCCGATTCACATTGACATGTGATTGAAGGGGCCACATTCCTGCGAGTCAGACCATGAAGTGACAGCAGAACAGCTTAGTGGCTAAATGACTTGGCTGCTGGTTAGTAAACATAGTGGAAGTAACTTGGGGCTAATCAGCAGGTTGTTGGTTCAAATCCCAAAGCAGTTGGGAATTTCAATAAGGGCCCAAATATTTCTGCTATTACAATATGCAAAAAAATGTGGATATATTTGAATATAAAGTCAGTACATATTGTCATGGAATTTTTTCAAGAACAATTCAATTTTTATGTGGTGATAATTACAAAAAATTGAATAACTTCTTGACTGTTGTTTTCAATGGTGTAATAAAAACAATCCTGCTATCCGTTGTGGTGGGTTTGTTATGAGGATGCTACATTACTTTAATTAGGCCATAGATTGACCTAAATTACAAACATAAAAGATCATCTAGTGTGACATTACAACATTTGCTGATCCAGTATTTAAAAAAAATACCACTTAGCATGTCACACTGTATGAAAAAACTCACGCTATAGTCTAGATTACACTACTGTAGCTGAACATTTTAGCATCAGTACTCCAGTCTTGAGTGTCACATGATCCTTCAGAAATCATTCCAATATGCGGAGATGCTGCTGAAGAAAATGTTAAAAAGTTGTGTAAAAAGAAGAGCATTTATTTGCAATTTAATGCTGCCTTCTTGAATAAAAGTATATATACATAATTCACCTTTAATTGCTACAGTTGATGTAGACCAAAATCCCCATTTTACCAAACCCTGAGTGAGCGAACGAACGAACGAACGAACGAACGAACGATGCATTTATATAGCGCTTTATTGTGTATTGCTTTACACCCAAAGTGCTTTACAATCATGGGGGGTCTCTCCTCAACCCCCACCAGTGTGCAGCATCCACTTGGATGATGTGACGGCTGCCACAGGACAATGGCACCAGTGCGCTCACCACACACCAGCTACAGGTGGAGAGGAGAGAGAGTCATAGAGCCAATCAAGTGTATGCGCTCACCACACACCAGCTACAGGTGGAGAGAAGAGAGAGTCATAGAGCCAATCAAGTGTATGCGCTCACCACACATCAGCTACAGGTGGAGAGGAGAGAGAGACAGAGACAATCAAGTGTATGCTCTCACCACAAACCAGCTACAGGTGGAGAGAAGAGAGAGTCATAAAGCCAATCAAGTGTATGCTCTCACCACACACCAGCTACAGGTGGAGAGGAGAGAGAGTCATAAAGACAATCAAGTGTATGCGCTCACCACACACCAGCTACAGGTGGAGAGAAGAGAGAGTCATAGAGCCAATCAAGTGTATGCTCACCACACATCAGCTACAGGTGGAGAGGAGAGAGACAGAGACAATCAAGTGTATGCTCTCACCACACACCAGCTACAGGTGGAGAGGAGAGAGAGTCATAGAGCCAATCAAGTGTATGGGGATTATTAAAAGGTCCATGATTGACAAGGGCCAGTGGAGGGAATTTGGCCAGGACACCGGGGTTACACCCTACTCTTTATGAGAAGTGCCATGGGATTTTTAATGACCACAGAGAGTTTAAAACTGGATATTGTTCATGCTTTGGTAGTGTATTCTTATGTTAGATAATTAGTAAATTCGACTCACCCCTGTGCCGTCTCCAACCCAGGCCAGAGACACCGTGCCACTCAGGTCATTGAAGTTATGCTGAAAAAGAGACATAAAAAGACAGTTTTATTTGCTTGACAGCAAGTAAACATTGTACAGTAGTTAAAATTCTGGAGATGGATGATCTTAATAATCCCTGCACTAGCAATGTGAACAATCAATATGTATCTCCAAAAATAACCTGCATATATCAAAATAAATCCAAAGTAAAGCAAAACAGGTCATTTTCATTAGCACCACTTTAAAATCTCTTTTATTGTAATATTGTTCTTTCTCCCGCTCTCTCAGTCCTAAAGCAGGTTTGTTTTCAGATCGCTTCTGTGGTGAAACTATACACCACAGGCTGTTTAACTGCAGTCCACAGGGATGAGACTGCAGGCTGGAATTGGACTAAACATATAAAACAAAAATAATCATAATGACTAAAAACAGGACTCTAGACCACAGCTTTACATAGCTAAAAATAAGAAACATCAGTACAGAGCAGAAAGTTGTCACAAAAACAAAAAATATACCAGAAAAACATGCTTTAAAAGGAACTGGGGACAATTCTAATTTCTGTATTGTAGTCAACAAACAGCATTTGAATGCACATTTTACATGCAAATGTTTTGATTTGACAGTAAAGCTGTCCAATTCTTTGAAGACAATCAGACAAAAATTAGACAGCAGTTGACAAATGATAAAAGACTCATGTAGATTATTTGCTTAGAAAATCTGGTCTTGGAAGAATTTAGAGCAATAATCGAGTTAAATCGGTTGAGACATTCTTGAGATTTCTTTTAAATCACTAAACAAGATTCATGCGATTCGTAGCGTCTTTTCATCAGAAAAGCAGGATATTTATTCATTTAATATTATTACTCTATATGAACCTATGAGACATTAAAGAGACCCTTTAGGAAGTCAAACAGATCAACAATCAGCTAAAAAAAATTTATGTTAGTAATGCCATTTAGATAATAATAGGCAACTATGCAAACACATTTACGGTGCTTAATCAGAAAAATCCTGGTGATTCTAGGAAGAAAAACACAAGTGCTGAGATTTATCTTTCCACAGGGAAGCGGAATCATGTAGCGACATGCACATAGAAACCACTGCTTATTCAACAGATGGCTGTGCCGCTGTCAGCCACCCCACACTGCTAGGGAATGTGTGTGTTTGTGTGTAAGGGCACATTTAAGAGGACAGGCCTGCTGTCAGGCGAGTGTGTAACCTCCCATTCAGTTCCATTCCCTGGAATGCGAGACCCAGATGGTCTGTGTGCGTGTGTGTGTGTGTGTGCGCAAGGAACAGAGCGAGTGCCCCACATTTTCATCAGCCTCACACTGAGAACAAGAGAGCAACTGATGTCCAAGAGATTGTTGGAAAGAAAAGAATAAAGAGAGTCCAAACACTGAAGAGCTGGCTCTGCTGCAAAAGCTTGTGAGCTCTGATATGGAACCTTGTAAGTGGACGCTCTACACAGACAGCAATTCCTGCTTCGTTGTGAGAAATTGATTTCAATTGAGTATCTTGCTAAATGCATATACATTAGAGTAAAATAGAACTACATTTTTATTACAGCATTCTTATTTAAAATCTACTCACCATACTGGGATTATTCAAATCTCACAGCAATTTGCACATTTATGAAGTGGCTAATTAGTGCAAATTCGTACGTTTTGTGGAAAATCATTTGTATTTCACGAGGTGGCAAATTCATTGGAATTCATACGACTGACCACCCCTAACCCCGCTAAACCTACCTCACAGAAAACGTGCAAAATTGTATGAGAGAGGTCATACAAATTAGTACGAATTAGCCACCTCATTAAATATGTATGAATTGGTCATGAGACATCATTAGACTGTTATTTGTTATTTTTTATTTAAATATATATATATATATATATATAGGTTTTGGAACAGAGCCACACATTCCTGTGTGTTGTTTATTTAATGGAGGATGATATTGATAATGTGGTAACAGATGTGTGTGCAAAAAATATGCCAAATATGAAGTATTTACAGAGGACTGTATAATGGCAAAATAATGACAATGGCAATTGGTTTAGAAATAACTGTATACAAGTATATACAATGGAAAAAAAATAACTAGTGCTGTCAAAGGATTAATTGCATCCAGAATAAAGGTTTGTGTTTACATAATATATGAGCGTGTACTGTGTACATTTATTATGTATATATAAATACAAACACATGCATGTATATATTTAAGGAAAAATATGCGATTATATATTAAATATATTTATAATAATATAAATATATATACACACACACACATGTAAATATTTTCAAAATATATACTGAATGCATGTTATTTATTTATATATACACATAATAAATAAACAGTACACATACATATAGTAGGTAAACAAAAACTTTTATTTTGGATGCGATTAATCATTTGACAGAGGCGTCATGCCCATTTAAGGGGGCACGTGCCCCGTCAGATTTTTGAGCCAAGTGGTTTTTGAAGGCCGCTACTAAAAGACAAATATTTACTGATTAATATTTTTTATATATAATAAAATCACACCGGCGTGATTAAATCTTACGTGCGTCATATCATCAGCTGCTAAATTCAATTCTGCGTTTGCTGGCTGGCGCTGAGCCAGAGACAAACGCATTTGTACAGCGCTGCATTATAACCAATCACACACGATTCTGTTGAGCTTATGAATGAAATGACCAATCAGAGGCGTTCAGATGAGTCATCACTATAGTTATCGCTCGCGAATTCTCTCGTCAGAAACAACAGTGTGCAAATGCGTGTACAAATCTGTAAGTAAGATGTTAATTTCATAGTGTAAACAGCTTCAGTGGTTTTAATGGGTGTTTCTGAGAGTGCTTGAACTCTAGATTGTCAGTGAAAATGTTCTTTGATAATGTAAATTTTCTTTCCTCTCTTTTTGTACAATGAAAGTGTTATGATTAGTAGCCTAACTTACAATGTTTCAATGTTAAATTCACATTAAATATATAGGCCTCAAAGTTAGGCTACTTTGACCATCGCCCACTATAGATCTACTAGTACTAACAATCTATAAAAGGTGAGAATCAAGATATTTCATGATATAGTTAATGCATTTAGGAATGTTTTGAATAAAAATAAATAAAAAATAAAACATATGTCTGTGTGTCACATGAAGCCCCCAACTCGTGCCCCCTCAAAAATAATGAGTGCATGGTTTGACAGCACTAAAAATAACATTAAAAAAGGCAATCAATATGGAATAGAGCCAACATGTTTTTGGAACAAAAACCACACACACAACTGGAATAAGTAAAGAAAAAACTTCTTATATGGGGTTAACACCCAATTCACACATTAAGATACATTTTGAGTATCTCATCTACTATTTTATGGTCCATATGGACATGTTTATCTAAGGAGGCCTCCACCCTACACCTTTCTACATTTCTGAAATTCCACCAAAGTCCCCAGGGATCAATGACCAAATCACAGAATACACCGCTTCTCACTTCTACTCAGTGATGACATCATCTTACAATTTTTACATAATCTTTTTTTTTCTTCTTAAAAAGCAGCTGTACTTGGTCCAGGGAAGCAAAATATCCACATCATTTTTGAAACTCACTAGCATCCAGGCCCATGGAAATTTTGGGACTCTTACAATCCAAAGTGTGAACAAAAGTTTCCATGTTACCAACCTAGCCAATGTCTTTCTGATGCAACTTCTGAATGGTACATGTGTTCCAGAACAGCAAGAACAAGTCTTCTAAAACACCTGTACAAACTCCAGGGCCAGTGTTCCCTACTCAGTAATGTGTCTTTGAATAATGACTAAGGTGGCAAATTCCTTGCCATATTTAAACCAGAAGGAAAGAAACATGCCGACATCCCTGTCCGTGCCAACAAAACAGGCTTGCCAAGAATGGACTGCACCACGCCAACAAGTCCTGACCAATGGAGGATTAAAGGGTGATGAGAAGACATTGTGAGCATACGATGTTCCTTCAGCTTGAAGAAGACCAAAGAAGAACACATGACTCAACGAAAGGCCCTAAACAAACTATGACTCTGTCTTAAATGCAGTACAATACACTTATACAAATAAATCAACAAAATGGCATTAAATTAATACAGTATCCTTTCTAATCACAATATGACACACACACACACACACATATATATATATACACATATATATATATATATATATATATATAAATACACAGTGCCTTGCGAAAGTATTCATGAAATGTTTTCATGTTTTATGTTGCTGCCTTATGTTAAACTGCTTTAAATTACTTTTTTTCCTACATCAATCTACACTATAATGGTAAAGCAAAAAAAAAAAAACGAAAAGATTTTTAACATCTATGCTACTTTATAAAAATAAAAACCTCAAATGATTCTATTGCATAAGTACTCATACCCTTATCTGGGGCAGTTGGAATTTAGCTCAGGAGCATTCATATTGCTTGTGGGTGTTACTAGACTTTGAGTGAAGGTAACCTGTGGCAAATTCAATTGAATGGGGATGATTTGGAAAGGCACACACGCCTTAATAAAAGGTCCAACAGCTGATACTGCATATCAGAGCAAAAACCAAGCCCTGGGGTCAAAATAACTGTCTGTAGAAGAAGATTTTTTTATTTTTCACTTTCAATTATACAGACAGAGTATAACCTGGCCAAATTGAGCAATTGATGGAGAAGGGCTTTGATTAGAGTGGTGACCCATAACCTGATGGTCACTCTAGTTGAGCTCCATGATCGTACATGGAAAAATCTACAGAAGGACAAACACCACTGCAACACTCAATCGATCTGGTCTTTATGGCAGTGTGGCAGGACTCAATCCTCTCTTCAGTGTAGACACATGAAAACACACTTAGAATTTGCAAAAAAGCATCTAAAAGGACCCTCAGACTGTGAGAAATAATATTATCCGGTCTGATGAACCTCAATTCCAAGCATCAATTTTCAAGGAAAGCAGGCACTGCTCATCACCTGTAGAGTACCATCCCAAAAGTAAAGTAGAAGCCATCAGAGTAGAAGAAAAGCTCTAGAAGTAATGATGCTTCAGCTAAATATTTAGTTAAGGGTATGAACACTTATGCAATGTACTTATTTTAGTTTTAATACATTTACATAGTTGTGACAATTATGTTTTTACATTTTCGATATGGTGTATGGAGTGTAGATTGATGTGGGGAAAAAAAGTAATTTAAAACAGTTTAAAATAAGGCAGCAACATAAAATGTGAAAAAAATGAAGGGGTATGAATACATTCGTTAAGCACTGTATATGTATACGTGTATAAAAGTAAGTGTGTGTGTATATGTATATATATATATATATATATATATATATATACACATACACACATACACACACATTTACTTTTTACATTTATTCATTTAGCAGACGCTTTTATCCAAACGACTTACAATTGAGGAATACAATAAGCGATACATTATAAAGAGGCAAACAGTCACAGGAAGTGCTTGTCATACAACATTTCAGGCATTATTCAGAGCAAAACTAGCAAGACAGGGAGAGGTTAAGGAAATGGGTTTTTTTATGAAGAAGGAGCAGAAGTCTTAGTGAAGAGATGAGTTTTCAGGCGTCGCTTGAAAATTGTCAGCGATTCAGTATTCCGGATAGGGGTGGGAAGTGCATTCCACCAGCCAGGAACGGTGAATGAAAACCTTCTGGAAAGTGATTTTGTGCCTCTCTGTGATGGCACCACGAGGCATCACTCACAGATCTCAGGCTTCTGGAGGGGATGTAGATTGTCAGCAGTGAGTGGAAGTAGGAGGGTGCGGAGCCTGTAGCTGTTTTATATGCAAGTGTCTTGAACTAATATATATATATATATATATATATATATATATATATATATATATATATATATATATATATATATATATATATATATATATATATATAATTAGCATATTAATATATAAAAGTCGATTTAATTCTATATAAACACATATAGAAGTGCATACACACACGTATACACTCACAGGCCACTTTATTAGGTACACTTGCTAGTACCGGATTGGACCCCCTTTTGTCTTCAGAACTGCCTTAATTCTTCGTGGCATAGATTCAACAAGGTGTTGGAAACATTCCTCAGAGATTTTGGTCCATATTGACATGATAGCATCACGCAGTTGCTGCAGATTTGTCGGCTGCACATCCATGATGCGAATCTCCGTTCCACCACATCCCAAAGGTGCTCTATTAGATTGAGATCTGGTGACTGTGGAGGCCATTTGAGTAAAGTGAACTCATTGTCATGTTCAAGAAACCAGTCTGAGATGATTTGAGCTTTGTGATATGGTGCATTATCCTGCTGGAAGTAGCATCAGAAGATGGGTACACTGTAGTCATAAAGGGATGGACATGGTCAGCAACAATACTCAGGTAGACTGTGGTGTTTAAATGATGCTCAATTGGTACTAAGGGGCCCAAAGTGTGCCAAGAAAATACCCCCACACCATTACACCGCCACCAGCCTGAACCGTTGAGACAAGGCAGAATAGATCCATGCTTTCATGTTCTTTAAGTCAAATTCTGACCCTACCATCTGAATGTCGCAGCAGAAATTGAGACTCATCAGACCGTTTCAAAGTCACTTAAATCCCCTTTCTTCCCCATTCTGATGCTCGGTTTGAACTTCAGCAAGTCGTCTTCACCACATCTAGATGCCTAAATGCATTGAGTTGATTAGCAATTTGTGTTACCAAGCAATTGAACAGGTGTACCTAATAAAGTGGCCGGTGAGTGTATATATATTCTTCATTTTACTCCTATTCTTTTTTTATTGCTCAATGTACAGCTTATCATGCCAATAATGGTGATTTGAATTGAGAGAAAGAGAGACAGCGAGAAATAGAGAGAACCGCTATGCTAACTGTGACAGTTTTCTTCAGGTATATTAAAATTCCTTAGTCCTGCCATGGTTACAGGAATGCATGTATAAACCACACATTCCCAAGTATTTACATCTGTGTTTTTGTGTAAGTATGTGTCTAGCCTAAAGCAATGGTACACAATCCTAATAGACTGTGTGGTAATCCAGACTATTAAAGGGTTTGCAAACTGGTCACAGATCAGCATTGATTACAAATGTCTGATGACCCCATGGTGATATTTGGAGAGAAACCCCATCCTGCAATGAGAAAGCCAAATAATATTAAGTCTGCTCCACTAAGACTCAGACTGAGATGGGCCACCTGAGCGTGGGGCCATGGGGCCCTCAAAATCCTCCAGAACAATCACATGGCAGACAGGCTTTTCCAAGAGAAATATCTGAAATATACTTCACAATGGCAAACATGTATAGAAATGTACAGTATACAATCCTGCTACTTTCCATCTATGGTCTTAGCTCCACAAGTCCTCTCCAGTGGACATGTTAAAACCACGAGGAACCTCATTCGAGTTGCTTTTCTGGCATCTCACCAACACTGAGCATTTCAGAGAGGACAGAAAATGTTTTCTCTGTATACATTCTCCCCAGGACCGGGAAGGGGAAAAACCTGGACGTATTTCCCTTGTATTGAACTGGTAAATAGTCTTTGAACCTCAGGTCCAGCCAAAGGAAGCTTTAGACTTGATCCAAATGGATTCACAGTACCAATAACAAGCATGAGAGTAAAAAATAGATTTTGAGTTTAATAAGAGGCGCGACTAAAGTTGGTCTTAAAATAAGTGCTATTTAGACAGGTGGGCAAATGCAAACACATGAATACAAAAAACAAACACTGAAATATCTTGGAATAAAAAATGTAAACCATGTTTTCATAACTGGAAAGCCAAGGCGAAATGGGTACGAGGTCAGCAGTTCATTAGATGAAGCCCTGTTTATGTTTTCATTGGACTCACATAAATAACTCCCCACTGGCACAACATCCAGAGAGGAGTCTAAAAAAGTCTTCCAGCCACCAAAAGAGCATCTCAAATCATTCAAACACCAACTTCACCCACAAAGCTGTTTGAAAATGCTTATGCGTATGACTTCATTTGAAGAATCTACAGGCACTTGTTAAAAATACTTTACTGTGAGCTTGTAAAGTTTCTAATTGCTCTGGCAGATCATACATTTCATCAGGCAGAAGACGATCAGCAGCCAGTTTTCACGTCGACCGAACACAGAGCTTTGCGCAACACCATGGTTGGTTTGTTTGCATATTTTGGACTGAAACAGACTGAGAAATTTACTGCATAAATTTACCATGTTTTTAATCACCTTTTTAAAAAAAAATGATCATCAGCTGTTTGGACTCTCATTTTGACGGCACCCATTTACTGCAAATGATCCATTCGTGAGCAAGTGATGCAATGCTACATTTCTCCAAATCTGTTCAGATGAAGCAAACTCATCTACATCTCGGATGGCCTCAGGGTGAGTACATTTTCAGCATATTTTCATGTTTGGGTGAACAATTTCTGATTGATACATTATAATGTCCAGTAATGAATATAATCGGCCGAAATAGTTTTGGTGGGCTGAAACCATTGTCCGAAAAAGTAACATTTAATCAGTGCTTCCCCAATGACATGTTCTGACTATTTCAGCATCTGTTTCATGCAGACAATGTAGATAAGCTAGATCAGGAAAACATCTCAGCACTATGGATGCCTTTCACAATGACCAAAAATGAATATATTAGCAATATGTAAACATTTTGGGGTTGAAGGAAATACTATTTACCAGCATAGTTTTACAAACGTTATATATAGTATTGTTTAAATAGCACCAATGAGTGTTTCAGTGCACAGTATATGAAATCTCTACCTCAAATAGCCTTAAATATTTTAAGGGTCAAAATAAAGGTTTTATATCAAAGTACCCTCAACCACAGGAACTTTACATGCATAGTTGGCAGGAATTCTATGGAACAAACTGCATGTTAATAGAATATCCAAACAGGTGTGGATTCAACAAGAACATGTTTTTGAGACGTTGCCTTCAAATACTTTTCCCACTGCACTGTTGTCATGCCCCAAGCCTTTTCCCGTCTCAGAAACATTCCTTTCTTGGAGGAAACATTGCACTTCAACAGTTATGCTGGACGGAATGTAAAAGGACCAGAGCCAAAAGCACTGGCCATAAAAGAACTGGCTCTGTGTGCTTTCTCAACAACAGTCCTTCTCGATCAGCACTTAAACTAAACTAATGACCGACTGCTTTCCCTGAAGGTAGAGTCAATGTGTTCTGAATCTGGATAAACAGAGGATGCTTTTCATAGAACAGGACTGATATGAAAGATATAGATTGGCATACATGTAGCTTATCGTTTACCAATAATGCTTGTCCAGCAAGAGGTCAAGCCAACTGCTGGTAAAACGTGATTGATGTGCTCGGGGAGAGGGTTAGATAAGAGTAATATATAGAGAAACAGCACGTTCACTGACTTCTTAAGGGTTAGTAATCAGTCAGGGGCTGCTGTAATGAACGAGCTCTGACTGGATCTGGTTAAGCAGAATCACCTGACCCTATGGTGTCTGTACATAAATATAAAAGAAACAGATCGCAGAGACATTAGAAGCGCAAGAGGATGAATGCATTTGTTCTTTTGGCGTACAGATGACATATGAGGAATGTCTTAAAGGATCATCAAACACAAAAAACTCTGGCACATGGTATTATAAGGTGATGCATGCTGAGTTTGATAATTTGATATCAACCATCTGGAAAACTTCACAAATATCACGTTGTTTGAGTGCGTTCTGAAAAAGGAAGAAATAATGATGTAGGTACATTATTAGACAATCTCAGATTAGAGGCCAGTAGTATTTTCTCACTTCTGTGATTTATGGTTCCTAGAAATTTAGGAAGAGCTTTCGAAGCAAGAAAAGAATAAAAGTAAACAAAAAAAGGTACTACCTAAATATTAAACTAAATAAATAGACTTAAGCTTAATACACTTACATTTAAATACATGATCTAAAACACAGAATGTTTCAAAAAATCATATAATAAATTCGAAATCATTTTCAAAAAAATTATATACACAAAACTTTCCATTATATTATATTAGTATCATAAGTAAGAGCTATTCTGTCCTACCGTATGAGTATTGTTCTTCAACGTAGAATCATAGCCGTGCAGTGATTGACATTGATTTTCTGCGGATTCTTCACTTCTTTTCATCTGGACATGATCTGCTTCCTGTAAATCTTTCAAACTGAGCAGATTTCGAGATTTGTGACTCTTTAGAAACATGGTTTGTTCACTCCTCCTGGAGCTGCTGGGTCTCTCTTCAAAGTCCATGCAAAGAGCCACTGAGAATAATCCAACCAAAACACAGCAGAACACGGTGCTCATGGTTCCCGTTCAGTGTGCACCAAATTCTTCTGCCTAAATATCCATAGAGAGCAGGTTTATTGGTACCAGAACAGACCGTGCAGTGTTTATGCTCTGACGCATGTCTGTAGTGAAGCCGCTGCTCGCCTCGCACTGCTTAAATCAGGGATTGTTCAAGATTAAGATGGGCGGGGCGTTCATTTTACACGCCCATTTTCATGAATATTAATGTAGTCGCGCTGACGTTCCCTGGAAACGCTTTAAAGACTGTGAGTTTGCTTATAAATATTAATTAACTAAGGGTGACGACACGCGTCAGCATTCCAATGGCAAAGGCTTAACATTAATATGAATTAGATAATAGCGACATTACTCTGCTATTTACCAATGGCGAACGCCTGGTTTATAAATATTACACAAGCATTCACTACAGTAGAAGTGAGTTAACCACGCCTTCTGCTGACCAACCTATCTTACAAAATAGACAGTGTGACCGCACCAGTCTCTCTTCCCTCCGATTTAATGACAACTAAACTACCCCATGCTTGTTAGGTTGTTTTGCCACTGGCTTGGACTAGTGTGAAAAGTTTTGACTGCCATATTACATTTACATTTATGCATTTAGCAGACGCTTTTATCCAAAGCGACTTACACACTGTACTTACACAATGTATTCAGGTTATACATTTTTTGTCAGTACATGTGTTCCCTGGGAATCAAACCCACAACCTTTGCGCTGCTAACGCAATGCTCTACCACTGAGCCACAGGAACACTGGTTCCATATTAAATTATTTAAGTTTATATAATTATTACAGCCCCAAGCCATCATACCAAAAACATTTGATATTAATAGATATCAAATTTAGTAATATTGTGTGTATATATATATTAATTAATATGATATATTTTTGCTTATATTAAATTCATTTAATCTTATCTATCTAAATCAATCACCTTGGAACACAAAATCAGTCATAAGTAGCACGGTCATATTTGTAGCAATAGCCAAGAATACATTATATGGGTCAAAATCATCGATTTTTCTTTTATGCAAAAATCATTAGGAAATTAAGTAAAAATCAGTTTCCATGAAGATATGTAGTAAATTCCCTACCGTAAATATTTCAAATTTTCATTTTTGATTAGTAATATGCATTGCTAAAGACTTCATTTTTTACAACTTTAAAGGGGATTTTCTCAATATTTAGATTTTTTTGCACCCTTGGATTCCAGATTTGTAAATAGTTGTATCTCGGCTAAATATTAACAAACCATACATCAACAGAAAGCTTATTTAATCAGCTTTTAGATTATGTATTCAAAAAATTGACCCATATGACTGGTTTTGTGTTCGACTCACTTATAAATGGCTAATGTTAATATTTTCTTTCCACACAAATTTATCAAGTTCACCTATAATAACAGCATATATGACATTTATTTTTTATTATTAGCCTAGAAATGTAGTCTTGTTAAAAAGAGAAGAAAATCAAACCATTTTTTCAACAAGTTTATTAACGCATTGATTTGTAACAAAAAGGACCCCCGCACTGTAAAAAAAACATAGAAGTTGGGCAAACTTAAAAGTTTAAGGCAACCAGCTTCAGCAGATATTTGAGTTCTCAACTTCTTGTTTTAAGTTTATACAACAAAAAGTTGAGACATATCCTAAAAAATAAGATGAGAACACTCAAAAATCTGCTGAAGTTGGTTGCCTTAAACTTTTTTGTTTTTTTATGCAGTGCATGTATTTTCAACTACAAGATCTGCTGTTCTGTGCTTGTACAGAATCTAGAAATTTTTGGATTGACAGAGGAAAAAAAAAAAGTATAAAGATAATTCCTGTCTGAACAGGCAAACCGTAGGACGCAGCCAGAGTATTACATATGCAATAGCTGTGTGGTGATTCACACACAATTACACTGGATTTTTCATATTAAACATCAGTCAGGCTCTGCAGAGCTCCATTCAGCTCTAGATATCCTTGATGACATCCTCAAGCTCTTCTTTTGTGTACATGTGAAAGGTCTTGCCAGGCTCTATTGTGGCAAGCTGCAGGCAGAGAGGTGGAAATTGTCAGAACCTTCATATACTTTAAAATTAAATTATATTTCACATGACCATGTGCGGTAATGCCCTTGTGTATTACCTCAATGTTAGTGGCATTGAGTTTCTCCTCCATCACTTGTTTCAGGATAGTGAGAGAAGACTTAATGGCATCCTTTAACGTCATGGACTGAAAAAGATAAATATATTCATGAACATTTGGTGGGGAAAGGCGGTGACATTAAAGATTAAATTGAGACTGGAATTTTTTGGAAGCAATTCGATTTATGAGGAAGTCTTTTGGAAACTGGCTACTGCTTATTAGATTGCACGATCACATGGAAGAGTCTGGTGACTTAAGTTACACTAGTAAAGGCATGCCATACTGGAATGAGAAAATGGGTGGGGTAGATTTAAAAAGGGACTCTTATTTCCCAAGCACGTGGCTCACTTTGCTGCTCTAGTATTCTCTTGGGAGAAACACTTTGCTCTGTGAGAATACTCTCTTGAAATAATCTGACTGTGGCTTCATGGATCAGATGGCTCAGTTTCCGCTTAGACTTTGCTATATACACAGACGTGTGGAGTTCAGTTTGCATTATAGAAAAATTACTCTTACATTACTAGTTCATCCAAAAATGAACATTTGCTGAAACGTACTCACCCTCAGGCCATCCAAAATGTAGATAAATGTGTTTCTTCATCATAACGGAACAGATTTAGAGAAATTTTGCATAACATCTCTTGCTCACCAATGGATCTTTTGCAGTGAATGGGTGCCGTCAGAATGAGAGTCCAAACAACTAAAAATATCACAATAATTCACATGACACCAGTCCATCAATTAACATCTTTTGGGACAAAAATGTGCATGTTTGTGTTTGAATGTGTCACTTTTGGTCAAAATACCAGTCCATAATCCATAACGCTTCCTCCAGTGAAAAAGTAACCTCCTAAATATTTATTTAGGACTGTTTTCACTAAACAGTAAATGGTGCCTGTGCATATTTCGCTCGATTCAAACAAGACAACATTTTTACTGACTTGCATTTTAGCCTGAATCAACTGTTTGAAGTTAAGTGTCTTACTGACAAATTTATTATAAACACACAGCTTTATGCTTCACAAGATGGACTGAAGTTATGTGGATTATTGTGATGTTTTATCAGCTGTTTGGACTATCATTCTGACGGCACCCATTCACTGCAAAAGATCCATTGGTGAGCAAGAGGTGTTAAGCTAAATTTCTCTAAATCTCTTCAGACAAAGAAAAAACTCGAATCTACATCTTGGATGGACTGCGGGTGAGCAAATGTTCATATTTAATGGGTGACTAGCTATGGATGAGTAGGGAAGTTTGTGATTTTCAAAGGATGCTGAGCTGCGCATTTAAAGTGCCCCTATTATGGATTTTTGAAAATGATCTTTCATGCAGTGTGTAACACAGCTCTAAGTGAATGAAAACATCCTGCAAAGTTTTAAATCTGAAAGTGCACTGTGTATAAAGTTATTGTCTCTCAAAAGAGAGACTCTGAATATCATAATTTAAGTTTTTAAAACGAATCCCAAACATGAAACAATTAGCATATAAAGGAGCGGTTTGGAAAAAAACATCGTTGAGCGAATCGTTTGGGAGATGTTGAGCAAATAAGGTAAAAAATAAATGCCTTGGATGAATGTCAACCTGTTGTTGGGGACTCCCAGCCAAAATATGAACCTTTCATAACCCATAATGGGGCACTTTAACTTAAGCGTTGAAACCGAGCCAACTACTATTTCCTCATTAACTTTACCATAAAACATTAAAGTGGAAACAGAGGGGAAGCAGAAAGCGTGGGTGAATGTACCTTGTGGTAAACCTCCTGCAGAGAGCTCTGAGCTCCTTCAGAGGCGGAGCCGATAGCCCTGGCATCACACTGCACAAAGGTGCCTGAAGGATCCATGTGGTATCTGTTAAAAGACGTTTGGTGTGATTTACATACTTTACAAACCAAACAAGTCTGAACGAGTACTAGGGATGGGCATTTTAAGCAAAAGTAATATTTGATAATCGATGGGTATTATTCGATTACTATTCGAAAATCGCACCCCTCCCGCGCATGCACCCGCCCACCCACGCACACACACACACGCGCGCTGCACGCACACACACACACACAGGCACGCGCACACACACACACACAGAGAGAGGGGGAGAGAGACCATCCAGGCTTTCAATCTGTATGATAACACACTGTTTAATTAATTAGAGAATAGTCTATCTTAACCCAAGAAAATTAATGGTTGTAAAGTATGAGTGCTGAAACATTAATATAACATAACCGAAGGAGGCATTTATTAACAGAACAGTCCGTCGATTATCAACTGCTCATAAGGTTAGGACATTTCTATTTTAAAAATAAGCATGAACATTCATATTATTAAAAAGAAAATCTTAAATCTGATTAATGCTTCAATGAATATTAGGCGTAAAACAGTGAACCGCCTGAATGACGCACTTATTATGTGAACATTCATTTTAACGTCTGTCTTCATAACAATAACCTGTTTCATATATATAAATATTAGTGGTGGGCATAGATTAATTTTTTTAATCTAGATTAATCTCACTGTAATCTTGGAATTAATCTAGATTAAAATGGCTCATTTGAATTCTGCCGAAGGCATTCAGAATATGTGTGCTACCCAAATAATGACTAAAAGTAAGTCTTTGAGAACGGGTTTCTCAAGCCAGGTGGCGCATTAGACCAGGGGTTCATCTCCTGTTTCCAAAATGCATCACAAACTGCTTGAGAAAGCTGTTCTACTATGATAATTGGTGATGAAAATAAATTATGTTCAAAAAGATGTACTTACATTTACATTTATTTACATTTATGCATTTAGCAGACGCTTTTATCCAAAGCGACTTACATTGCATTCAAGGTACAGTTTCTACATTTTATCAGCTCTTCAATTTCATGTAAATCATCCATGCTAACACACACGTCTTCTATTTTTATTTTTAGACATTTCACTCTCTATAGATATATTTTTCAAAGACGGAGTTTCAAGTTTCTCGCTCAAGTTCACATGAGACCTAAAGCACATCCTGTTTGCTTAAAAGCACAACGTTGTTATTCTGAGTGCACACAAATAAACGAGAGTCTTTACAGATTCGAAAGATGTATTAGGCTACTTTTATCTGTATGACCAAGAATGACGGAGATTTTAAGAGCAAGTGGCGCCACGGAGCCTGTCCTGCAGCAAACGCTTCCACACAAACACTTCAATAGCGCACATTTCTCTAGGTTAACATCATATTGAGCGCCATGTAAAGTTGCTACTACATACATCTTTCAGATGAAAAGCCATATTTGAGGTTGATGAATGATAGGTGAGCGTTTGGATGTCCTGCCCGATTGTATTACCACATAGACCAGCCGTTAACAATCTGTCCATCACGGACTGCGTCATTCACTAACCAGCCACACCAAAGCAAACAGGAGGAGAGCATAAAGAGACAGGGCAACTAGAATTGAGTTCAGAATTAAAATATACAGTTTATAGTTTATTTATATAAAAGGTATATTTGTGTGTAAAGTTGGATATCTATTCCGGTCCCGCCCACTCGATTAAATATTTTCCTCTCCGTCCCAATCACGTGATTCGTAGCGATTTTGTTTCCCATCCCGCGATTCCCGAACAAATGTCAGAAGACTGTTCAAGACTCGTTCTCGCCCCTACAGTGCAATTCGGCTAGGTATACATCCGCTAAAATATCAGGGTGAAAGTCATCATAGCTTGCGTAGTATAGACCCAGCTCCCAACCCAACTTTGAGAATGGGCGATATTTTTTATCGCCCGATAAGAGTCTCACGTTAACGCAGCGTTAGCACCGATATAACCCCACCACTAATAAATATATTAAATGAACATGTTCACATGCTCGAAGAAGACGGAGTGTTGTTCACAATTAGTTCGGTGAACTTTGAATTGAAACAAGGGAATAATATAGAGCAGAATATATTCTCAGAATTCTCCGCCTGAGTCTGAGCCCGTGTCTCTCTCTCTCTCTCTCTCTCTCTCTCTCTCTCTAGCTGAGCCATTTAAATAGTTCAGTTTTGTTTTTTAATAGCAAATTGGTCATTATTTTGTTTCCTTTCTTTATTAATTTAGAAATATGATTGGAACATCTTATTTTTGTTAAATTCAAGTTTTAGTTTTTTTAAATACCAAGCGGCCAGCGCAAGTTTGATCAGTTTATCCTTCTCAAATAAATAACTTAATAATTAACGTCATAATATTTTAAGAATAAAGTCAAAATTACGATCATAAAATCGTGTTACATTGCCTGAAGTTAAAGTGAAAATTACACCTGTATACTCTGCCAAAAAAATAATAATAATAAGTGTGGCATCCAACCTGTCATTCTTCACATTTAACACGAAAAACAACACAAATATTTTGCATATAAATATAATATATCAACCAGTGGAATATTACGTTATTATTTCAGCAAAAAACGAATAATTTGAATGCAGGGAGCTCGTCACGGCTTCATTAATGGGAAACAGGACGTGAAGGCGGCAGAGAAGCACTCTGTGGAGTGCATCGTTTTGTTAACTTTGGTTTATTATTTTGAGTTGTTTGGGACGCTGTAACAAACGACCCTCTCACAATATATTGTTTAACAGGTCTATTGTTCACGCAATCAAGCCGCACATATCAGAAGTTCATTCCCCGGCGTGGTTAGCGTTCACACTATAGCTCACGCGTGTCAGAGACGCCGCTGTCGGTGCTCGTGCTGTTCACACAGAACAGAACACAACGCGCATGTACTGAAAGGAGTTGTCTTTCGCGCCCAAATGCTTTTTAATCGCTTACATTTTTAAACAAACAAGGCTTAAAAACGCATGCAAATGATACAATTTAGTGACCACCTGCAGTGGCCCGATCTGGTAAGTGACAAATCCGAGCATCCTTCACGCCATCGGACAGTCTTTATTGTCAAGCCCTGGTACACCTTTAGAAAATAATCGCACAACCTAATCGATATTCTATAATTAAATAGAATATTCGAATATTCGAAAATCGTGACCCATCCCTAACGAGTACCTAATAAATAGAAACTTTTAATAGTAATTATAATGTTTTTTATATTAATTTAGTGCAGAGCTACACAATTTGGGAGGAAAAATCTATTGTGATCGCTATTCAAACTTAAACAAAAAAGTATGGTGATAACTCCACTAAGCATGATTTTGGTTTTATTTCATTTAATAGTGCATTCCTATTTTTTGGAATGTACATTGTTAAGCAGGGTAATCATTAAAAATAACTTATGTAAACAAACTGCTGTATATTTTGATAAATAAATACTACAAACAGTCCTAAAGTCATAGAAAGTATACTTACAGCTGAGGTCCTTTCTCATCAATGCCTCCAAAAAGCAGAGCGACACCAAAAGGACGGCTCTAAAGATGGAACAGGTGGATATTTGTAATCAAATATCTACAACCAGAGACAACTGTCCTGCAGAGAACTGAAAAATAATGCAATAAAATGTTAAGCCAGGCGGTCATACCATAGCGCCGGGGTCAGCGTCCTCCTCTCCGAACTGCAGAGCGAGGTTGGACACAGCCTGCGTTATGCTCTCCACCGTCATCGTCTCATTGTAGGTAAACCAATGGTTCTGCAGAAACACAAGAATGTGTAAATGTATGGCATTTGGTGTAAGAACACAGTATTTATGAATGAGACCCAATACAGATTTTGAAGAAAACGTTCACTGACCTGTGTTTCCACTCTTGCTTTGTCAATAAGTGTTTTTGCATCAGCTATTAAGCCACTCATGGCACAGCCTGTATTGAAACATGAACATGATCATTCACAACTAGTTTTATTACACGTATCAACATGTAAAATATGCTATTTTAAGCATTTTTCGTACCGATATAAGTGTCAATTTCAACAATCTTTTCAATGCTGCTGGGCTCCATCAGAGGAGAGGTTATTCGCTTCTCCACAGCGAGACACACTCCCTCCGATGTCTGAATGCCGATGGCTGTGGACCCCAACTGGAAAGACCCACACAGCCCAAAAAATTAGCCCTAGCATTCATTTCTTACAAACCGAGACATTTCAGACATATTCTTCTGCTACTAAGGAGTGTACCTTGATGGCTTCAATGGCATATTCTACTTGGAAAAGCCTTCCCTCTGGTGAGAAAGTGTTTACTCCTCTGAGGATGGAAAAAGGTGTTAATATGATATAGTAAGTGTATTTAAATCTGTATCATAATATAACATTACTAAAATACTCTACTAAATTGTAGAGTTAATGCAGTTATTATATCAGCAAAACAAAACTGAAAGTGAAAGTTTGACAAGAGTTTGACATTACATGCTTTAATTATTCTTTTACAAAGAGATATGTAAATATCTTAAGATATATGTGCAGTCACTGATAACAACAGCATGTAACAGTTGACTGAACATTCAAAGCAGTGAAAGAGAACAGCACAGATAAAGATAATTCGTCATCTTACCGGTCATACTCTGATCTTGTCAGGAACATCTTGAAATGAAAATCTATAAAAATGAACAAGAACAGAATTAGATTATCTACCTTTAAATGTAGTGAGTTAGCAGAAAAAAACAACAGCTTGCTATGTACGCGGCGCGATCTTAGCACTGGAGTTCACAACCAATCAAACACCGGCATCCCTTAGACCGATTGGACGATTTCGAGATAAAGGCGTGGCTTACACTAAACTGACTATTTGATTGGTCGAACCAACCTTCACTCAATGACAAGGCATGTTTTACTTCAACTCAAGTCATTCTTATTAAATGAGCTGTATAATAATACCCCATCGTATTTACTTTCATACATGCACTTTTCTAAACTCTCAAAGGCCGCATAAGCAGTTTTACCATAACGTTTTTATGCATATTGTTTTTATTTTGGCAAAATCCGTGTGAGAACACAAACACATGAGCATCTAACGTTAACGTTAGCTAACCGGTTTAATACTAAATAAACAACACACGGACCGTTAAAATAACTTTACACAATATACTATGTTGTCTCAAACGCTTTTGTCTGCTGTTCTGCGGTTTGCTGCAGTAGGGCACAACATCATAACGTGTTTGTTATACATTTCTTACCTTCTGCTGTGCAGGGTGAGTTTGCTAGTTTCAACAGTACAGGAAGTGTTCACACATAATCGCCCGACAAAAGCATTTCGGTTCAACTTAGGTTCCTGCCCTATTGAATCCATCATAGAAGTCTGGCATAAACACACTGGCTATGATTTTTGTGCCATATGACGTCCAAATATTCTAGTCATTGTTTGTTGGAGCTGCATTCTAAAGAACTTAATTATTAATCGCCACATTTCCTTTTGCACATATTTCTGCCTTTCTATCCCCTACTTATTCAGTGCATTCATGTATGCATGCGTCTTTTAACCTTTATTAAACATCTTCAAATAACAAACAGACATTATCATCGTTAAACTTAAAAACAATTTATAAAAACCCAAATACAAATCAGCAAATTATACCAGAAATTAAATTAACTCAAATTAGCAGCTGCTCTAATAATTGTAATGTATTATAATGCAAAAACATTAGGATTTTTGTTTTAGGATAAATGGGTAATTATAATCCATAATTATAATATGCCTATTTCTGGTATTGATTATAACAAGTATGGACTTGAGCTATTTTAAACATGCTTGTTTAAAATATACTGTTTATATAACGTTTGCTTAATAAAATATTATTTCATA
The DNA here is from genome assembly GCA_027564155.1 of Gymnocypris eckloni scoliostomus. Lineage (NCBI taxonomy): Eukaryota > Metazoa > Chordata > Actinopteri > Cypriniformes > Cyprinidae > Gymnocypris > Gymnocypris eckloni. The sequence goes on from CM050431.1 coordinate 19,455,028, forward strand.
AATATTCGTCCTTAATATTTTTTAATGTGTATTAAATATTTGATAAAAGTCACATCAATGTGCATGTTTCTGGGGGATCTGGCAACACTGCAGTGAATTGACCCGTGTGTGTCACTTTAAGAGAAAGTTGAAATCACGTGTCTCACTGTCGAAAGTTTGACAAGTTGGTCGACATAAGTCCTGTTTTCCCGCTACCGAAAACCTTGAATGTCATTCTCTTGTGTCTTCTTCCTCTGTTAATGACGAACTCGGAAACTATCACTTAATCGAAGTCTTTTCAATCAGCGTCAATATAAAGACACACCCAAAACATGGAAATCGTGCAGGTAATAAACTAGCAACTGTCGTATTTTCCGCTCAGGAAAATCAAGTTGACGATTTAATCTTTAATTTCTCCATTTACAGAAAATTATGTCGGGGTTTAGTCTGAATTTGGGACCAGTGAAAGAGCCACTGGGATTTATCCGAATCCTGGAGTGGGTGAGTTTCTGCGATCTCTCAACAGATCCAAATGTCACGTTGTGTGTTTTCGACAGCACGTTCAGTATGATAGTTGATCGATAGTTACACATGTCTTCAGTTAAACACTTTATTATGCGATCCTTGTACCTTACACGATAATACAAGTACGTTGCAGTCACATATGGTCAACATGAGGGGCAACACCCATGTCAAAAATAATGGACCAACATTGCTATATAATCCACTGTTTAGGTCACCTAAACATATAGACACCTTTAGGTGTGTCGTGTGATAGGATAAGTGCTGTAGAATCATCTGAAGCATGCAAATTTATACAAGTCCTGCCTTGCACAGTCCGTTGAGAATTAAACGATGTTTACATTGTCAACGGTAGGAGCAACCATGATTGTCCTGTTTGCCATATGTGCATTAAGAGGCTTCTGTGGTGGACTTAGACGTCGGCTTGTGAGCTGAATATATTTTTGTTAGTCCTCTATTTAGTTGTAGACTAGAGTGAAATTCGATTCAGTTAGTCTGATATGGTTTAGAAGGCCGGAAGTAGAAACTAACTGCCACATATTTCAGTGTTGATATGTGAAACTCTACCTGCAGTATATACTCGCTGGCGTAAATATCTGACAGCACTGAAAACCAGCCAAGAACATTTTTAGAAGTCATGTTGTATCTTCAGAAAAGAATCCCAGCTGCTGTTGCTCAAATAGCATGCAGTTTGTTAGATGTTCACTTGCTGAATTGGTATCCATACGTGCTTGTATGTATTGTGTGTATATATATATGTGTGTGTGTGTGTGTGTGTGTGTGTGTGTGTCACCTGGAATGTCTACGCCTCTTTCCCTTTTGCCTGAGCCTTTGTAAATATTTGCACTTTGCACACAATTTTGCTTTGTCTTTGCAAGGTGAACATGCTTTGTTAGATAAAAGACAAGGTGTAATTTAACACGGAAGTGTGTTGTTTTGGATCCTTCGTTCGTACGGAAATAATGTAATTTCTGCAACTTAATCCAGACTGCAAAGGTGCTGCTTTGGGGACACTTTACTTCACAAACTCATCAAAAATAATTCCAGACAATGCAGTGCAAGTTAATATGAGTTCATAATGTGTAAATGAAGCTGTCATATCTCTGTAGGTTATGTCAGCTAAACCCTTCCTCTCTCAGTAGGAAGTACACCACCAATATGCTGATTTGGTTCTTTTTATTATCAATATTTAATTTCTGTGGACAACGTGATACATTGTGTAAGATTGTTTCTTTGAAACTAAAATCTTTTGTAACATTATAAATGTCTAACCCCAAAATAAGTCTTACCTCAAAAAATTGAATGATAGTGTATCTCCGTTTAAAAAAAAGAAGAAAATTGAGCAGCACAGAAGTTTATAGAGGCAGCAAACACAATTTGGAGCAGAATCACCAGCAACACAGCATCTTTTCCTCCCGTTCTTTTATTAATAATAATTACTATATTAATAATCACAATGTAGCTATTTAGCTTATTATAAATAAGAACAGATGCAAAAAGAAAATGGTAGAACAAATATTGCAAAGAAAAGCAAATAATGCATTACCATTTTCATTTTACATCTAAACCAAAGCATTCAAGTCAGAAAACAAATAATCAAATGTAAAAATCCCTTTAGTGTGTTCATTACAAATAAATTGATTATTAAAACTACAAAAACATGCAGTTCAATCAAGAGCATCGAGTGATTCCCTCTTTTGTTGTTAGATTGAAATTAATCAGACGGATGACTTTTATATTAAGACCTACTGTAATGCATGGATCTATCTAATATAATGTTACACATCACACGTTTTCCCCAACAGTTGCCTAAACGTTCTCTTATGATATTACAGATTGTTTGCGTGAATACTTAAATACTTTAATTCTGCGTATATGTATCAGGACCGCGCACTGGTGGAAGAAAGCGTCTTTATGCAGGGACTTCAGATACCTGACAGCACGAGAAGTGAGCAGAGGAAAGATGCTCCTCTCTGAAAACCAACAAATAAAGATCATTTTAGATGTTTAATCACTATTTGGAGCAACTCATTTTGGGAAAATCTAATCTTTCTCTTTTTTTGTGTGTAGCTCAAAATGATCCCGTATGCATTAACGACTCCTTTTGCCAGCACAGGTCACAGTTATCTTTGCCACAACAGGAATAAATTACACTTAAAAAATATAAATATTATAGTATTATTATTAGTAAAATATTACTATACAAAGGTTATTTTAAATTGTAATATGTTTCACAATATTACAGTTTTTACGTTATTTGTAAAAATAAATGCAGCCTTGTTGAGCATAAAATATTAAAAAAGTCGTATTTCAAACTTTTGTACATTTGTGCTTCTTTAAGGTTAAACACATCTGCTGATAGTTGCATACAAGTGCTTTAATGTGGAGGAGGATATGGCTTATATACCTTCATAAGCACTTTTCTCAAGAATGCCCTGAATGGAGTAAAATCTGAGGAAATGGGTGGTGTGACGCATTATTTACTTGTAAAACCAGAATGTCAGCCACTCCCTTCAAAATCAGCATGTGTCTGCACTCTGCAGTAATGTTTTAGCTTTTAACCACCACAACCGAGATCTCCCAGCAGTAATGCTACAATGGAGAGGATGCTAACAGGTAAACCGACCTCCGATCATGTTGACGGTGGTGGCCTGGGCGGTTCATTCACACAAAGGCGCTCTTTAATAGTCACTTGCTGCGTGTAGGTGTGCTTTCCGGCGTGAATGTGGCATCCCCACACCATGTTGTTCTGTTTGGTGCCAGGCACCCTTAGCTGGCCCACTGTGTTTCTCTGTGCCAAGCACCTGCACCACACGCTCCACAGAAATGAAGCCAAAGTCTTGCTGGGGTGAGGATCACACACCCACTCTTGGATTTTCTTGGCAGCAAAGATGTAAGGCTATTTTTGCAATCATGTTCGGGATGCAATACAGACCAATGTCTCAGGATCAGATATCTGGTTTAAAGAAAGCGTGAGGGTTTCGTATTTTGAAGTACAATTCATAATTTGATGTTTATAATAATAATAATAAATGGATTTATATTGACAGAAAATATAAATTAAAAATAATTGTTAAAGGGGTCTCGGACATGTATTAAAAAAATATATTTCATGTTCCCTGAGGTTTACTTAAAATGTTAATAACGGGGTTTTTTTTGCTCAAAAAACAAACAAAACAAATAAATATGTGGAAAAATGATTATTTTCAACCCTCATTCTGCCCCGACCTGTTTTTAAGGGGCGTGTCCTTTAAGGCTTCTCAGTAATTGGCCACTGTTGTGATTGTGAACGTCATTGCATAGGAAAACTATCAACGCCCCCTCACTATTGCATTGTGAGTGTTTTGTCAACATAAAACAGTTATTTACAGATAAATAATTATGAAACCATTTACTTACGGTTTGTGATGCAGCTGCAGTCAGGTCTAGTACCGCTTCATCTTTCAACAAATGTGTCTTTGTGAACTCTCCGTGACACCGTGCCTCGTTTACAAAACAAAATGCTTCGACCAATCCTCAGACACGATCTGGGTTGCCGTTAAAAATAAACTATCCACTTCTTACGCTGGGATCCTTCTGATATCTGTACAAAGACGCAAACAAGCTTTTAAACCAAAATGCGTTAAAACGAACGTTCTTTCAGTCCATTTGTCCTGACGACAGAAAGTGAATGCGCATCTGTATACTGTATCCAGTTCACCTAACTATCGCGATTCTTTTTAAAACGATTAAAAAAACCATTGGTTTACCTCAGAATCGATTTTTATTTCATTTATTTTTTTTCCTAAGAGGTGATGGGGAGAAGTTAGCGCTGTGTAATTCCAACAGAGGGCAACATTTATAAGTCTGTTCGACTTGAAGCAGCTCAAAAATGACCAAAGAGTTTCAATATTTTTCCTATTTAAAGCTTGACTCTTCTGTAGTTACATTGTGTACTAAGACCAACGGAAAATATTTATGATATTACGCAGCGCCTGAAAGTAGTCCCCAGCTATATCATAACTAGTTACCTAGTTGGGGACTACTTTCAGGTGCTGCGTCATATCATTGCTCCTGCTGCACCCATGATACGGCAGCAAAGTTCCTTGATTATTACGCCAGAATGAGAGTATAATTCCTAGCCATATCGGCCTAGAAAATCGCAACTTTTCATTTTCCGTCGGTCTTAGTATACATTGTAACTACAGAAGAGTCGAGCTTTTAAATAGGAAAAATATCGAAACTCTTTGGTCATTTTTGAGCGAGATGCTAATGGTCTAATCCGATTCCGATTATGCTAAAAGTGCTCCCGCCAGACCCGGAGATCGGCTGAATGGATTCAAAAACGGTAAAACTCAACTGTTTAACTCTAGGGGAGTTGTAAAATGACCCTATTTCCAAAAAAGTGGAGTCTTCCTTTAACTTAGTGATTGCAATCGGGATTTGAAGAGATTTTCTACATAACAAAATATAAAGGTTTTGATCCAAATCACCTACCTTGCCGATCCAATTCACAAACCACATTCCCCCCCCCCAAGACATTGTTTCATTGGATTCACCATTTTTGAACGGCAGCATATTGAAAACAGAATTCTCACAAAGGACTCTGTTCTGCATCCCACTATTGTTTCTCCTGTGTAACAGCAACTGCTTCTCAGAAGATCCTTCATTGTTTCTTAAACAGGGGTTCCACAGAGACACTTCAGTGATCAAACAGTCCTTGGAATTCGCTAATATGTAGCTAAAATGTAAAAGAAAAGTTGAACTTTAACTTGGTTTTAATATTTGTGCTTTATTTCCACGGACTCAAGCTGTGATTAGACCCGTCTTAAAGGTACAGTTCACCCAAAAATGACCGAGAACAATAACCGAAATTAAGCATTTTCCTATTAGTTCCTCTCAGTTTGCTAAATCTAAGATCCAGTGTTCTTTTGTTCCACTGTATGGCTCTTAAAAGTTACTTTTCCATGATTACTACGGATCCTGTCACTTTTTCACAGCAAAACACCTTGAAGAGAGGAAAGATTGTCTCAGAGAACACAGTAAAAAAAACATCAAAATCTATGAATCAAAGCTGTGCTACTGTAGTTGCTCTCACAAATGTCTGCAGAAGCCACTTCCTGTGTGGAAGTGGAGCGTTTGTAAAAGGAAAGCAGCGAACCACGCGCCAGGATATGAGTCGGTGAGGGTAAAAGCGTTGAAGGATCATTTACAGATGTAGGGCTTGTCTGGATGAAGACAGCACTTTTAATATGATGTGAAATCAGATATTGCCACAATAACATTGTGTTTGTTAAACTGTCACTAATTGGACTGCATCTGTTTGTTACTTTTGATGCTTCAGAAAATTCAGGAAAATTACACTTTGATTCTTGAAAATAATTTCATGCACAACAATGTTTATATATTGGTCTCGCATAAACTGCTTTCACAAAATTGCTGAAAATAAATAATTATTTTACTCAGAACTTTTTCACACAAACCATTTAGTTACCAAAAAATTGTTTAGTTAAACTGGATGTACAAAAAATTATAAAAACGAATTAAACTTATAAAAACACAACACAATTGCATTTAAAATGAAAACAGAAAAATAATTCAAAACAATAATACAAATTTTAATACTATCTCAGTGATACTAAAATAACACTGCTGATCATATCAAAACAGCCAAATGCTGACCGACAGCTGCTCTGTAGAAAATGCTATTTTCTAAATGTCTAATTATGTTGATTGTTGTGTGTTTAGGTCTTCACTATTTGTGCCTTTGCCACTACTGGTGGTTATGTTGGATCCAGTCATTTCACTGTTGATTGTGGAGGTGTGAAAGAAGACGTTACTGCTAAATTTGGATATCCTTTTAGGTAAAGCATCCAGATCTCTACTGTAAATTATTTCTAAGTGAGTGTCATTTTTTAATGTTAAAATGATGTCCTGAAAGTGAATGTTTACCAGAGAGACAATAAATCAAGCCCTAGTAAACATGTGACTTCCACTTACTAGGCTCCCGAGTCAGCCGTATACGATTTCTCACTGCAATGGCAGCAAGAACTTGACTCACCTGCAGGGAGATTTCTCCTCTTCAGCGGAGTTCTTCGTCTGTGTGGGCGTCTTGGGCTTTCTGTACTGTACTTTCACCATCGTCCTGTACTTGGGCTACCAGCAGGTTTACAGGGAGTCTAACCGTGGCCCCACCATTGTGAGTCATCACTCATTATTTTACATTTGGAAATATTACTGGGATAGTATGAACGTCATTAATATCAGAGTTATTTTGTATTGCATTTTTAAACGCACTTGTCATGAATATCGTGAAACGTTTGGAATAAAATATCTTTGTGATGCAGAATATTTGTGAAAATGAAAATATGTTTAGTGAGGATTTCTAAATTGGTTTGATTTACAGTTTATTATTTTGTGGCCAACCAATGTGAGTTTCTTTTTCTTTTCTTTTTTTACAGTAGCCCTTTAAATATTTTTATATAGCCATACATATAGTTGCAAATAAGCGCTTTAATTTTGTGTACATTTTTTGTTAAATAACTTCTTTGCAAACTTTTCCAAAGTATTAACAAAGCCCTTCATCCAATTACAGAATTGTAAAAAAAAATGACATTGTAAAAATAAAACATAAATATTTAAAAACTTTACCGTTATAAACACATTTACAAATGAATATATCCATATTAAAAGTTGTACATACTGTATATATAAATGTATATTGCATATTCATTATATATTTATATACATGTAAATATAGATTCATATTTAACAGCATTTTTTACACTAATCTATTTTAATTTGGACAGAAAACATACATTATCAATTGTAAATGCTGTACATTTATAAGTGACACTTGTGCTACTCGAATCTTCTCATGCTATGATCTGCTGGCCTACTTTTGTGCTTTTATTTTGACAGCCACTTTATCAGAATATCTGTATCCTACCTTTCCATGAACAAGGATTGCTATCCCAAACTTTCCTCTGCTTCCTCTCCAGGATCTGATTGTCACTGGGATCTTTGCTTTCTTGTGGCTGGTTTGCTCCTCAGCCTGGGGAAAGGGTTTAACAGATGTCAAATATGCTACGAGTCCTGAAAGGCTAATCCTAACAGCATGTGTGCCTCTAGATCTCTGTGGGGTGAAGACCTACCCTTCAATGGGTCGTCTCAACTCCTCTGTGGTAAGTAAAATTACTGACTGTTAGTTCTGCTCTAATTTGTTTAAAATGAAGCCTGGTTAATATCTAGCACGTTTAATTGTGCAATATTTGTTTTATTATGTAGGCTATGTATACATTATGTAGTTCACATGTCCTACTTTTACTGTTAGGTTTAGCTTTTAAAGTTATGGAAAATGCCTATAAAGTCTACTTGTTTATATTTTATACACACATTTCTAAGGCTTTTAAATGAACAAAACTTTGCTGAAAAGCCTGTTGCACACCATCTACTACATCCCTTTTGTTGTCTGATTGATAGTTCACACTTTTAGCCAGTAAAATGTCCACCTTCAAGTTGTGGTTCATGTGTCTTTTTCCTGTGATATCTTTAATGATGTTTAAGTAGTAAATATAAGAATAAGCTTTATTATTAGTAGGATTTCAAGATTATAACTTACTGGACTTGAAGCAGTTTAGGTTTACTTGTTTGTCCACACGGTTTACTTGTTTGTCCACACGTCATTTATTAGAAAACTTGTTTTAAAATGCAAGTATCAAATATAATACAGGATTTTAAGGAAGGTTTTTCTTCATCATTCAAACGTCATTGTATTGCATTGTATTATATGTTTTAATGAAAGTGATGTGACATACAGCCAAGTATGGTGACCCATACTCTGAATTTGTGCTCTGCATTTACCCATCCAAAGTGCACACACACACGGCAGTGAACACACACACACACACACCGTGAACACACCTGGAGCAGTGTGCAGCCAGTGCTGCGGCACCCGGGGAATAGTTGGGGGTTTGATGCCTTGCTCAAGGCACCTCGTCATGGTATGAGGGTGGAGAGAGCGCTGTACATTCACTCTCCTCACCTACAATTTCTGCTGGACTGAGACTCGAACTCGCAACATCTGGATTACGAGTCTAACTAATAGGCCACAAACAAAACACTTTTAAAGGCTTAGTTCATTCAAAAATGAAAATTCTGTCATAATTACTCACCCTGATGTCATTCCAAATCCACAAGACCTTCAATCGTCTTTTGAAGACAGATTAAGATATTTTTGATGAAATCCGAGAGTTTTCTGACCCGGCATAGACAGCAATACAACTGACACATTCAAGGCCCAGAAAGCAGGGTTGCCAGGTTTCCCAACAAATCCGCTCAATTGTCATAATACACGTTTTATGGGGGTTTCCCTGCTAAAATATGCATTCCAGGGGCTAAATATAACATTATTGGAGTCACTTCAACCCACAAACATGAAAAAGAACCCACGGCAATATTTTTAAAGTTGCCCGATTCCGCAGAAAAACCGTGGACTTGGCAACACTGCCAGAAAGGTAGTAAGGACATCATTAAAATAGTCCTTGTGACATCAGTGTTTCAACTGTAATTAAACCAATAACTTTACTCAACAATTTCTTCTTCTGTATCCGTTCTTTTGGGGTTTGTGACTTGCAGCTTATGAGTCCAAATTGCTTGCATCACTTTTTCAAAAATAATCTCAATGGGAGAAAAATGGAGTCCATTGTGACGACATTATCACTCTCTTTCTATTACTTGATTTGCAAGTAAATGAGCAGTTGAAGTATTACATGTATCTTTCTCTTTTCTGCATCTTCCAGCTCTTTGGATTCCTAAACCTGATACTGTGGGCAGGAAACTGCTGGTTCATCTACAAGGAGACTCCGTTTCATAAGCCGGCCAATCCACCACCCAACATAGAGGGGGGAGTTTCCACCTCCTAATTAGACCAGACGGGCTCTTTCCTCTCCTCTCCATTTGTTCGCAAAGCAGAGGACATCACCGTTTGTTCATGCCGACACATGTTGAAAAGAAACTACATTTTGATATGCAAAAGCTTCGTTTCTAGCATCATGCATTGCAGTTCACTACATTATAAATGCTCTAAGCTGAATTCTTTGTTTTATTTTAGTGTCTGTTTAATGGGACTGTCTGAAGCTAATTTCTCAAGCAGTTTTGAAACCAAATTTGATTAGACCAGTAGCTTTTCAATTACAACTTCGAACTAAACCTGTTATTGATGATTTTCATCATTATTAATTTGATCTAAAAACGACCTGCATTTCAGTAACTCTAAATGTCCACTCCATCCAGACCTCATGAGAAACAGACATTGCAGCTGAAATGTCTCTGAGCACTTCAAACACTAGCACACTAATATCTAGCTCTAGATGTTTAAAACTTGTCGTTCCTTGTAGTTTTTAATAACTATTTATTGGTTTAAGTGCCTTGTTCTTGATAGGATGTTTTTCCACAGCCACATCTGTCACCTTACATTAGTCAGGGAAGGACAAACTGAAAAATGAATCTTAGTTTCAGCCATAAAACCTCTGATATTTCATCTGTAACCTTTATTTTAAACGTTGTGGAATTCTGAGTTGACTCTTTTTGAAGAGGTATTTGGTAATAAATTACTACGCCAAAGGTCATATTTAATTTGCTTTCAGGAAAAATGTGAACTATTCAACACTAGACATTGTTCAACAGAAGGAAACACTTGTTTGATTGTTTGGAGTAGTAATGTTGTCATTATTTATTTGACTTGACACTGTAAATGAAGCGTCTGTATCACATGGCTTGATGTCTATATTTACAGAAAGAACATTTCAGTTTGTGCATCCGTGGCATGTTTTACCATCTTATTTTTTACAGAAAGAAATGTTTGTGGGGGATTGCATTTAGTTAAATCTTAAAAAATAGAATGATTGTTTAGTAACCGTGATCGTCTGTGTGCAGTTTATGTTCTGGTAAAACTATTTGTTTCGATCTATATTGTCAAGCTTTTTTTTCATTATTATTATAATATCTTCAGTAGTTGTTCTAATCCTAAAATGAAACTATTCAGTAACACATCTAAACTTTTAAATCAATATAAGTAGACTTAAACACATAAAATTATTAATATAAATGATTATAGGAAAAGAGGTTTGTGTATGGAACTTTCCTCGGATCATAAAGTGACTAATTTTTGTCCTGGAGCGTTCCTCAAATTTGGTCTTGACTTATGGGAAACATAGGCCACATTTTTGTTGTTGTTTTATATCTGTATGCTATGTTCAGAAGGAGAATATCTCCACAAGGCTGTTAGCAGTTCTGGTTTGTATTAAAAGAGGAGAGCTGTAAATATTGGTTCGTGTTTTATTTACAAAAGGCTGCTGTTTACTACATAACCACTAGATGGTAGTATTGTAAACAATAAATCCAACAACTAAATGACACTGGTTGGCACGTGCATGTTTCTTTTGAGCTGAAGGTATAAAACAAAAACAAAGGCTAAATCACAAACCATTGCTTATGATAGGAAGTCTTGCATTAGGTATTATTCCAACTAGAACACCAACGATTATGATCAAATCTAAACCTAGACAAAATGAAGTCTATTTTAGAACAGTTACGATTATTACTTTGTTTTCCATAGGCTTATTTTGACCCTGGAGGACAAAAGCAGTCATAAGTAGCGCGGATGTATTTGTAGCAATAGCCAATAATTCATTGTTTGGGTCAAAATCATCGATTTCTCTTTTATGCCAAAAATCATTAGGATATTAAGTAAAGATTATGTCCCTTGAAAATATTTTGTAAATTTCCTACCGTAATATATAAAAACGTAATTTTTGATTAGTAATATGCATTGCTAAGAACTTTTAAGAACCAATATATTTCTTAGAACAGATTCCAGATTGTCAAATAGTTGTATCTCGGCCAAATATTGTCCTATCCTAACAAACCATACACCTAGGGAAAGCTTATTTATTAATCTTTCGGAATTTAGATGATGTATAAATCTCAATTTAAAAAAATTGACCCTTATGACTGGTTTTGTGGTCCAGGGTCATGAAAATGCCACAACGTCCATAAAAGGTAAAACAATTTTGTGAAGTAAAATATATTTTCATATTTTTTTCATATAATAAAAATTCACATTTCACAATATTTCTATTCAATTTTATATTAATGTACTCAATTTGCATTACAAATCTGTGAAGGGTTTGAGGCGTCGTCCCATAAAAATACTGTTAAAGTATTAATAATGCAAATAAAATGAGTAAAACATGGAAAAAAAAATCTACATTTAGCATGACAGTGCGCGCACACGCGTGCTCCCCCTCCACCCACGGGAGCGCGCAATGTGACGTCAGCGCCATGCCGCGCAGTGATGATGGCGGTGCGTGAACGCGCAGTTAAAGTAATGGCTGCTCTGGAACGGCGGGTGCCTTGTCTCGATGATTTCGTGGGCCAAAGCTGGAGCGTCTGGACGGAAAGAGCCAACATTACCGCATCGGAGGGTGAGTGAGCACGTCGTCGCCGCTATTTCTCCATCCCCCACCAAAAAGTCTCACGGATGTGCTTTATTTTTCGTGGAAAAGCCACGGCATCCCGAGCCATGTTACCCAAACAAAGAACCTGCGGGGTCCTAGCGCCGGCCGGGTCACGCGCTTGCGCTCTCTCCCTCTCTCTCTGATCAGTGTCGTCATAATAGAACGTGTTCCACGTTCGTTTTGGAACTTCAAATGAAACGAACGCACTCCGTTCTAAACCACGAATCTCCTTTTGGCGGCGGGCACGTTATCAAAGCAGTTAATAGTGTAGGGATCATATGAAGGTAGTTTTATTTTGGCCCCACCCATAGAAGAGCTTGTATGCTTCACAGATGACCAGTTCATGTCACAGATTTGCATTATACACTGAAAATCTTTGAAAATAAAACCTAAACCATTGACTGGATCTCATATTAAGAGACTCTCATTAAACACCACAGTATGATTAATTCAACATGGGGCCTTTTTCTCACAGCTTTGACTCAATATATTGCATTTAAGACCGTAACCACATATTCTGAACCAAATATAGTCCACCTTCGAAGAGCCCATATAGGTCTGCTTATTAGAGGGCACATGTCCTTCTCAAGGTTTCTATGGTTACAGCCCATTAAAATAGGGCATTTAGAATTGTTGTGTATTTATAGAAGATGCCCATGTGAGCTGTGTTGCTAAAGCAATGATGATAATGTATGGAAGTCTGTTCTTCTATAATGGTCATGTTTTATGTACCCGTTCTAACAAACTTCCTCCAACCATTTTTTTATAGGGTCCGGTGGAGATGAATACAGCAAGAATGGCAAAAAAAAGGTGGAAACCATGACACTGAGGAAAGAGGGTAGGCGTTACATATTTTCTTTTGGTTTCAAGGCGACAAGGCAATATTAACATAAACCCATTTAGTGCAGGACTGATATATAACCCGGATAATTGTCTGGTGTTTGGATGTTTTGAGATTTTTGACATGAAAAACATGGTGGTTCTTCCTTATACACAGGTGCATCTAAAAAAATTTGAATATTGTATATATTTTTTTCATTTCAGAAAGTGAAACCATATACAGTGCCCTCCATAAGTATTGGAACAGTAAAGACAAAATTGCTCTGTTGGCTGTGGAGTCAAGACATTTGCAAATATGATTCAAAGATGAATATGAGACAAAACTACAGAATGTCACATTTTATTATTAGCCGTTTCAATGCGCATGTTTTACCAAATAAAAAGAACAGCACTTTTAGAGTTTATCCCACTCATTGATGTGAGTATAAGTATTGGGACAGTTGCCTCACAGATCTTTCTAAGTGATCAGCTGTGTCCTGTTACATTAATTCTTCAGATATTAAAAGCAGGGAATATGTCGTATCAGTTATATCCATTACTTCTGTATTCTGAATCTTGCATTCGATGATGACACACACAAACCAGGATGAAGATGAGGGATCTGACTTTGAGAGAAAAGCAAGCTATTTTAATGCTAAAAGAAAAGAGGAAGTCAATTACAGCTCTAGCAAAAACAAAGGGCATGGAGAAATCAAGAGTCTGGAAACCACCAGCAAACAACAACTACCTGATCGGCTGAGAAAACAACAGTAGTTGATGACAGACAAATCCTAAAAGCTGTGAAAATGAACCCTAAAAGACGTGTCTGTAAAATCACCAACAACTTCCAGAAAGCTGGGATGATGTTCTGACAATCTACTGTCCTCAGGAGACTCTGACACAGAATTACAGATGCTACACAGCAAGATGCAAACCTCTGACCAGCACCAAAAATAGAAAGGCAAGATTCGAGTTTGCAAAAAAAGCACAAAGGTGAGCCAGAAGAGTTTTGGAACTGTGTTTATGGACCGATGAGACAAAGATGAACCTTTATCCAAGTGATGGGAAAGCAAAAATGTGGAGAAAAGAAGGGAACTGTAAATGATCCCAAGTCTAGAGCCTCATCTGTAAAGCATGGTGGAGGTGGTGTCATGGCATGGGCATGCATGGCTGTCTCTGGAACAGGCCCTCTCAACTTTACTGATGACTTAATGTATGATGACAGTTGCAGAATGAATTTGGAAGGGTACAAAACTATCTTGCCTACCAATATTCAAGAAAATGCCACCAGATTCATTGGGAAGTGCTTCATATTGCATCAGGACAATGACCCAAAACATCCTGCCAGTTCACTCAAGGAGTTTATAAGGCCAAAGAAATGTAAAATCTTAGATTGCCCAAGTCAATCTCCAGATTTAAATCTGATTGAACATTTGATAATTGATCATTTCACCAGCTGAAGAGGAGAGTAAAGGCAGAAACTCCCCAAAACAAACCACAATTGGAATTGGAAGCATTAAAGGCTGGGAAAAGTATTTCAAAGGATGAGACCAAGAGTCTGGTGATGTCTATGTGTCACAGACTTTCTGATGTGATTGTGCACAAGGGATCTGCAACTAAATAATAGCTTTTAATATTTTATATCTGCCTTATGTTCAACTGTCCCAATACTTATGCTCATATCAATGAGTGGGATGAACTCTAAAAGTGCTATTCTTTTTATTTGGTAAAACATGTATGTGTTGAAACGGCTAATAATAAAATGTGACATTGTGTAGTTTTCTCATATTCGTCTTTTAATCATATTTGCAAATGTCTTAACTCCACAGCCAACGGAGCAATTTTGTCTTTAATGTTCCAATACTTATGGAGGGCACTGTGTGTGTGTGTGTGTGTGTGTGTGTGTGTGTGTGTGTGTGTGTGTGTGTGTGTGTGTGTGTGTGTGTGTATATATATATATATTTATTTCATGATTCCATCACCTGCTTTCAAACGGAGCGGCATTTAATACACTGACAAGCTACCCAATGTCGCATGCATTATCGAAGGCGATTCATCTTCGATAATGAACGCGATATTGCGTAGCTTGTCCGTTATCTACGGGTCTGTGTATTAAATGCCGCTCCATTTGAAAGCAGGTGATGGAGATTTACCGCTAATCGTGGAACCGGCTTTACTGACGACATGCGCATGATCACCGCGTTCGATATATCGCCCAGCCCTAATTATATACATTTCAAATGTTTTTATTTTATTTTGATGATTAGAGATTACAGCTCATGAAAGTCAAAAATCCAGTATCTCAAAATAGTAGAATATTTACATTTGAGTTTCATTAAATGACTATCCCTACAGTATAAATTCCAGGTATCACTTGTTCTTTGAAACCACAATAATGGGGAACACTGCTGACTTGGCAATGGTCCAGAAGGCGATCATTGACACCCTCCACAAAGAGAGTAAATCACAGAGGGTCATTACTGGAAGGTGTGGCTGTTCAAGGAGTGCTGTATCAAAGTATATTAAATGCAAAGTTTACTGGAAGGAAGGAATTGGGTTGGAAAAGGTGCACAAGCAACAGGGATGACCGCAAGCTTGAGAAAACTGTCAAGCAAAGCTGATTCAAACACTTGGGAGAGCTTCACAAGGAGTGAACTGAAGCTGGAGTCAGTGCATCAAGAGTCACCACGCTCAGACATCTTCAGGAAAAGGGCTACCAAGACACTTCTGAAACAGAAACAATCTTACCTGGGCTAAGGAGAAAAAGAACGGGCGTATTGCTCAGTGGTCCAAAGATAAAAGTAAATGTATCATTTCATTTGGAAATCACGGTCTGGAGGAAGACTAGAGAGGCATAGAATCCAAGCTGCTTGAAGTCCAGTGTGACGTTTCCACAGTCAGTGATGATTTGGGGTGCCGTACGTCTGCTGGTGTTGGTCCATTGTGTTTTATCAAGTCCAAAGTCAATGCAGCCGTCTACCAGGAGATTTTGGAACACTTTATGCTTCCATCTTCTGACAAGATTTATGGAGATGCTGATTTCCTTTTTTGCCAGATTTTAGCACCTGCCCACAGTGCCAAAACCACTTCCTAGTGGTTTGTTGACCATGATATTACTGTGCTTGATTGGCCAACATTCCTGACCTGAACACATATGCAATCTATGGGATATTTTCAAGAGAAAGATGAGAAACGGTCGATCCAACAATACAGACGAGCTGAAGGTTCAATAGTGCCTCAGCAGTGCCACAGGCTGATCGCTTCCATGCCACACCTCACGGATGCTGGAATTTGTGCTAAAGGAGCCCGACCAGGTATTGAGTGCATAAATGAACATACTTTAAAGAACTTGAAATGTTCTGTTTTGTAAATCCTTTTCAATATTCAAGATTTCAAGATTTGTATTTGTCACATACACAATTATATAGTGAATATATAACCAGCAGTGAAATGTAAGTCAGGTCCGCTCCATGGACCGTGCAATTATGAAATACAAACACAAAGAAAAGAAAATATACATAAATATAGGTATGGAAAAAATATGCAATATCACGTTCATAATCGAATGCGATTGATCTGTGATATTGAACACTATATTGTCTAGCTTGTCAGTGAATTACGGCTCTGTGTATTTACTGCTGCTCCATTTGAAAACAGGTGATTGAGATTTACCGCCAATTAAGGAGCCGACTTTACTGACGAGATTCGCATGAGAATTGCATGCGATTAATTGCACAGCCCTACTGCTCACCCTCTCCACAGGGGTCCCACTGATCATAAGAGGAGTGTAGGGCCGCTGCTGTCTCTTCCTGAAGTCTACAATCAGCTCTTTAGTTTTGCTCATGTTCAGAGAGCGAGAGTTGTGCTGTTACCATGATTTAAGTCTCTCTACCTCATCCAAGTATGCAGTCTAATCGTTGTTGGAAATGAGGCCCAGAACCACAGTATCATCAGCAAATTTGATGATAGATGTGGAGCTGTGAGAGGACACGCAGTCGTGTGTGTAGAGAGAGTAGAGCAGGGGACTCAGGACACAACCCTGTGGGGCTCCTACGTTCAGGGTTATGGAGTTGGAGGTGAACTGGCCCATTTTCACCACTTGAGGTCTGCCGGTGAGGAAGTCTTGAATCCAGTCACAGAGTGAAGAGTTTAGGCTGAGGTCTGTGAGTTTTAGCTTGATCGGGACTATAGTATTGAAAGCTATAGTCAATGAATAGCAGCCTGACATAGTTCCCATTGTTGCTGTCAATGTGTGTGAGGGAAGAGTGCAGGACGTGAGAGATGACATCGTCAGTAGATCTATTTGGGTGATAGGCAAACTGAAGAGGGTCCAAAGAATCAGGGATGGAGGAGCAAATGTAGTTCTTTACTAGTCTCTCAAAGACCTTCATGACTATTGATGTTAGGGCAACTGGACGATATTCATTCAGACAAGAGGGTTTATTGTTCTTAGGCACAGGGATGATGATAGATTTTTTTTATAAAGGAGGTGGGAACCACAGAGGTAGCAAGGGACTCATTAAAGATGGATGTAAACCAGCGAGCTGATCAGCGCAGGACCACAGAACAGCCAGTAATCCCATCAGGTCTGGCTGCGTTCCTGACGTTCACTCTCTTTAGTTCCCTCTGAACCTCGTCCCCCGTGTCGGTGATTACATGATAATCGGTGCTCTGTCTGCTGCTTTCTGATGCGCTGATTGGTAGAGTCGTGCTGTCGCCATTGCATTCAAAGCGGCCGTAGAAAGAGTTTAATTCGTCGGCCAGCAACGGATCTGCTCTCACCTCTGCGGAGGATTTATTTCCAAAGGATCGGATGATCCTCAGTCCCTGCCGCATGCGCCGAGAGTCATTGAGCTGAAAATGAGACTATTCTCTCCCTGTATTAGGAGAGATTGATCTTTTTTGATTGATTTTAGGAAATAATCTAATATTTTGAGATACTGGTAATTTGACTTTCATGAGCTGTAAGCCCTAATCATCAAAATTAAAGCAAAAAAACTTTTGAAATGTTTTACTTTACAATGTACATGTTTACATATAATAATTTTTCTTCTAATACATTTTTTTAATAAAGAAGTTTTAACGTAATTGTGCAATGTTTTTCCAGCAATGTTTTCAGCCAATGCTGATAACCTTAAGATGATCAAATATTGGACTATTACTATTAGGCACTGTCGAAACAACATTTTCCTTAGCTTGAGTTTTCGAACAATGCTTTATACACACACATGGAATTAATCTTTCTCTTTGTGTGCATTTGGAAACATTTTCTGTATTTTTTTTTCTTCAAACAAAGCTAATTTTCCCTAGTGGCTGCTATGCTTCTGCAGATATGTCCACCTTTGGTCATTATCCTGGGCACGATGACTTCTATCTGGTGGTTTGCGGTCACTGCAGTCAGGTGGTGAAGCCTCAGGCGTTCGAGAAGCATTGCGAGAGGAGACACGGCTCTCTGGGTAAGCTCTATGCACACCTCCGCTCCACCCCACCTCCACCTCAGCAGCAGAGGCCCCGTCATGGACACACCCCACCCTCCCACGGAGCCTCCTCTTGGAGTGCCAGGAACCAGAATGTTGGGCTGCCGAGGGCATCTCCGCAGTCTCCCTCAACGCCGCCTCAGTTCAGACACTCGAAACCTCCGAAAGATGGAGTTCGGTAAGATTTACTAATCTGATCTTGTTTGTTAATGTTAAAAAGGGTCTGAAGTGTAATCCGAATTTTATATAATTTGATGATAAAGAGTTGTTGTTGTTTTTTATTATATATGTATCCACTTTAAAGAAATAGTTCACCCAAAAATGAAAATTCTGTCATTAATTAATTACCCTCATATCATTCAAAACTCACGACCTTCTTTCATCTTCAGAACACAAATTGAGATATTCTTTATGAAATCCTCTCAGGCCTCTATAAGCCGCAACACAACTGACCCATTCAAGGCCCAGAAAGGTAGTAAGGACATTGTTAAAATAGTCCATGTGACATCTGTGGTTTAACCTTATTTTTATTAAGCTACGAGAATACATATTGTGCTTAAAGAAAAAAACAGAGCAACTCTGATTTCATCAGAATATCTTAATTTGTGTTCTGAAGATGAACAAATGTCTTGCGGGTTTGGAACAAAGTAAATAATGATAGAATTTTCATTTTTGAGTGAACTATCACTTTAATAAACTTATCAAAATAACAAAAAAGTCAAAAGTTTTAATGACAAAAGAAGTATTCAAAATGTATACCTGCAAATGAGTGGGAAAAGTTGAAATCAGGATTAGGCATGAAATAATGTCTTCAAAATCATTCATACACATGAAAATCAAACGAGAGTTTGTTCAGTTCTTTGAAGATTTTCAAATGTATGAATGATTCTGAAACAATTTTCTATACATTATTGTTTCAGTTGTAACCTGGCTCATATGAAGACAGGAATCATGTTTTTGTGGCAGTTTTTTTTAAGTGGTTGTTAAAAGCAAAAAAAAGAGATTCAAAATGATGTGCTACAGCAAAACAAGGACTGTTTTTGGAATCAGCATCTCAAAATTAGTAAGAAACAAGTATTCATTCAGCAAATATAATGCAGGACAGTGTAATCTGTAGTTATTCGCATCCTATACAATCTGTATTTTTATATATGACAATCTTTCCACTAGGCACTCCCCTTCAAACTCGGATCATTCGGAATCAGCTGTTTTTAAGCAGCCGCCTCCCATCGAACCCACACGGAGCTCCCCTCCCCCTACTCACAGAGACCCCCCATGGCCACACGGAGGCCCGTCGCCCAATCGGCCTTCCTCAACTGAGAGGCCTCAATCCCTGAGAGGCGAGGCTGCCTCGGCCCCGGTCACCTCCGGACATCTCCGTGGGCCAAGAACGTACAAAATCGTCTCCAGTAAGTCCTTAGTGAGGCCCTTTGTTTGATAATCAACATTAGGCTACATTTGCATTAAAACCAGAACAGGGTATATATATATATACACATATACATACACACACACACACATGTTGGTTTTTATGGTTTACGGGGACTTTCCATAGGCGTAATGGTTTTTATACTGTACAAGCTGTATGTGTTATTGCCCTACACCTACCCTACACCTAAACTTAGCCCTCACAGGAGACGGTGCATTTCTACTTTCTCCCCAAAAATCACTCTATATGATTTATAAGCGTTTTAAATTATGGGGACACTGAAAATGTCCTCATAAATCACCTTCTCCTTGTAATACCTATGTCATACCCATGTCATTATACAAATTTGTGTCCTTATAAACCACATAAACATGTGTGTGTATATGTGTGTGTGTATATATGTGTGTGTGTGTGTATATATGTGTATATGTGAAAAAATGCTCTCTCATTTTCTGCAGAAAAAGAATGTGACCTTGACAAGCACTGCGGTGTGTTGGACCCCGAGAGAAAGAAAGTTTGTACTCGACTTTTGACCTGCAATGTGAGTTGACAACCCTTCCACATATCATAGTGAACATGTCTGAAGTACTGATCTTCATTCGGTCCCAGAATATTCTGGAAAGCAGAATTATAATTTATTTTTGCTATAGTAGTAGTGAAATCTATCTGGCCTTCAGAGCATTGAATCATTCAGTGGATGCTGGTTTCAGTGTGTAGACAGACAGGAAGTTCAGCGGACATGACTGAAAGGAAATGCGGAAGGGATAACAGGAAAAGCCTCACTTCATTTGAGTAGCGTGAAGGCTTTTGTTAAATCGGTAGATATTGTCTGTCTGTAGGCCTGCTAGCTAAAATACAAATATTACTATATATATATAAACGGTGATAATTTCATATTGTTTTTATTACTAAAACTTTGTAATAGATAATAAATTCTGTACATGAACTTGCATGAGAAATTGAGTTAGAGTCGGTAATAAAAAACTAAATAATTGCTAAAATAATATTATGACCTCTTACTGCTCTCATATTTATGCGTTATAATATATGGACGGATTATGAAGCTGTGTTTAGGGTAACTGAAAAGTATATTAAATGGCCTGATGATAATTTTTTTTAAATCATGCAATATTTACAGTTTTCAACCTCACAGTTATTGTGTATAATTGATATCATGCATTTTTTTTTTAAAGAAATAAAGGAACAATAAATGCTCCACAGCTGTTCAAAATCTAGGGCACACAAGTGTTACATCAAATAATTTTGGGGGCAAAAAGAGAATAACAATTTTTGTTTTGTTCAGTCATAGTCAGAGCACTTCCTCTAAATTATTTATTAAAACTACACAATCACTTAAAAGCATTTCAGTGCCTACTATTATATAAAATCAAGAACCACAATGCATGATGAAAGCACTTACACTCACCATTTAGCATACGTTTTATGAATAAGATTAACTGAAAGTGTGCTGCAAGTCTTCTGTCAAAAACCAAAACATCATCTCTCCTCCAGATTCATTCCATTCATCAGCGCAGGAAGGTGCAAGGCAGGAGTAAAAACTTTGACCAGCTGGTGGCAGAGCTGAAGATGAGTTCGAAGGCTCGTGATCGGGTATCTCAGGCCCCAGAGAGTTCAGCTTCTCCGACTGTAAGCCCAGAACCTCCCAGAGATGCACCTGTACCCCCCCTCTGCCGGAGACCTCTGATGAACAGCCCTGCATTTAGGTTAGAAACATCAATACAAATCTTACGTTGTATTAGTATTTTTTAGTGTAATTGGTATAAATTATAAATATTATCTTTATAATTTATTATATCTAGCCAAATATTCATTTTTATACATGCATATATTATAATTATAATTAGAATGTATATTTATAATTGTATTATATGTATATGTAAATACAATACATACTCTATGTGAACTGTTATTGTTAATGTACATTTTGTGTTTGTGCTAATAGTCTTAACTGCCTGCCTGTTTGTTTCTGTTTGTGTTGCAGAACACACACATTGTCTGAAAGTGTGGAGGAGGATAAAGCCCATCTGGAGGATGCCAGCACATGGCCACACTCTCCGCTCATGCAGGCACACATCTCAGGTGATGAGAGCGAAGGAGAGGGGAACGATGACCTCGCAGACTGGCACTCAACTCCATGGCATCCCAAACCGGCCACGGTACAGCTAAACACTTTCACGGTGTCATCTAGTATTATGCAATAGCAAGGCAATAAGAGTTATAGAAGTGTGTTCTAATATAAGTATTAGACTAGCATCTCTATAATAGAGATATGAATAAACCTGCTTAGCAAAGTTGCATAGTTATCAACTGAGCTTCAGACATTACATGACATTGTCTTTACATGACTGTAACTTCTCAAACAGACTTAACTGAATGAGTGAAAAAAAGCGTATTAATGTTAATCTTTCCGCTGCAGCTTTGTTCATTTGGGAGTCGTTCTCTGGGTCACGGTGTCTTCACTTTCGATCGGCGGTTGCACCATCTACGATCTGCCGTGAGTGCCATGGTGGAGAATCACCTCAGCGCCCATCTGTGGAAGTAAGAACCGCTTGACTTATGTCCTATCATAGAAACAAACAGTGGGGTGATGTTGTCAACAAAAAGCTCAGAGCAAGCATACCTCTCACAAATCATGTCATGTGATTTTCAATGTTGTATAGTTTATAAGTATATTAAAGTGATAGTTCACCCTGAAATTAAAATACTGTCTTTCTATTTACTCGCCCTCATTTCGTTCCAAACCCATAAGACCTTCGTTCAACTTCGAAACACAAATAAGATATTTTTGATGAAATCTGAGAGCTTTCTGACCCTGCATAGACAACAACACAACTGACATGTTCAAGGCCCAGAAAGGTAGTAAGGATATCATTAAAATAGTCCATGTGACATCAGTGGTTCAACCTTCATTTTACAAAGCTACGGGAATAATTTCTGTCCAAAGAATCACATCGAATTTTTAATGATGTCTTTAATTTACCTTTCTGGGTCTTAAACATGTCAGTTCCGAAGATGAATGAACATTTAATGGGTTTGGTTCGAGATGAGGGTGAGTAATTAATGACAGATTTTTGACAGAACTATCCCTTTTAAGAATTTGTTCAAATTTGCATTATTGTAATTAAAAAAATTGTAACGTATTTGTTCATCATGGTATTACTTATAGTCCTTTACTTTTTGTTCTGATTGTAATAATTGTATTAGAGCAATGAGAATCAACAAGGAAAAGAATCACAAAAATTCACATATAAAAGAAATCCAGATGCATTATGAAACCTGTTAAAAATATGTCCTAGCAATATTTCACCCTGGTTTTGCATGAAGTCATCAAAGATTTTTTTAATTGTTGCAGAATTTTCATAAATTTTAGGACCTTTCTGAAATGTACATTACTGCAATGAGTAAAAGTATTTTAACAAATATTAAAATGTTTAAATTATATAATTCAAAATGTAAAAAAGTTTTTAAGAGCTAATCAAGGTACTTTGCATTTGTACTGCATTTATTTATGCTCATTTTAACAAATAGCTGAATACAGCAACTTCAATTAAAACAATGATTGCAATAATATACATTTGGGGGACTGTTTCATTTTTTGTAACAATAAACAATGCAAAAAACCTAATTGTCCTAAAAAAAACATTTTTTGTTGTTTGGCTTTGGGGGTGGAATGTGAGCGGGACATGTTCTCGACAGGTTTCATAAGATTCCCTCACAGATCACTTGCTCTGAGCCTGATCCAGTAGCTTTATGGTGTTTTTTCTCCAGAGTAGCTCTACGGTTAATCTGCATTAGCGCTTCAGTCCCTAACCTGTTTCTGTTTGACAAAGCTGTGCATTTACTCTCTGCACTGCATGTGAAAGTAAATGTTTCATCTCGCATCCCCTGATTCCTCTCCTACTCGCAGAAAAATACCTCAAGCATCAGATCCTCACTCCCAGAGCCCCCCAGCCAAGCCTGCACCCGTTCCTGCCTCTCCTTCCTCCATTTCCCAGCATTCCAAACAGAAAGGAGGAAGTCACAACTCGACTTCCCTCAAGACTTCCTTCTACTCTTCCCACGGACCAGGCAAGGAGACAAACCCACAGAGTTCCTCCACCAGCAAGGCTTACGGTCAATCCGAGAACTCTGGGGGCGGCCAGTCAACAGCCCCACCTTCTAAACTCGGTCGGGCCCCCGCTCAGTCAGGCCCCGGTCGGCCCACCGCTCAGTCGGGCCTCGGTCGGCCCAAGAACTCATCCGTCCGCCCCAACAAACAGCAACTGCGTCTCAGGGAAGCAGAGCGGACGACCACACGGATGCCGCTGCTCAGCGCAAACGGAAAGCCTCTTTTGAAGAATCGGACACTGTCACCCCGGAAAAGAATTGCGTGTCTCAGAACAAGGGGCGGCCCCTCATCAGCAAAACGCCACCGTCAGCCTCTCACGGACAAACCAATGGCTCGCTCTCACCGGGAAGCAAGCCACGTCCCCAACTCGTAGCCTCCGATTCCCACACGCCATCCTCGTGGGCCTTTAAGAGGACTCACCCCCCGAGCCACCATTCGCCCCCGGACGCTGCCCCGCACAGCCGAGGAGTGGACTCAGGACTGCATGGCAGGGTGGCCAGCTTTGATCACAAGGCTTTGGGGAAGAAACGCAAGAGCAGTGGCTCCTCTCCACCCTCCAAACCCCACCGGGTGCCCACTTCTCCTCATTCTGGCTTCTATCCCTGGAAAGAAAGCAAAGGGGCGGGACTCTCCATAGGAGGGGAAAAGAAACTCAGCACACAAAAGGTGAGCAAACATTTAGATTTGTAAATACGTACTTAATATCTATCAACATCTGTTTAGATGAAAACAAGCAGTTTTACCAATACAATTAGTATAAGTACACCAGAATGATTTTAATTATTTTTATTGTAATTTTAAATTGCCCCTATTATGGATTTTTGAAAATGACCTTTCATGCAGTGTAACACAGCTCTAAGTGAATGAATACATCCTGCAAAGTTTTAAATCTGAAAGTACACTGTGTATGATGTTATTGTCTCTCAAAAGAAAGAGTTGACTCCGAATCATTGAAACGGGTGGTTTTTAAATGGAATGAAACGATTAGCACATTGCCCGCCCATTTGTTGGTCTTTTAGCGTTGGTCTGAAAGAAAATGAAAATTCATTCTTTGCCACTAGGTGCTGCTTTTGGAGCGTTAAAATATCAGTTTCCCCAGTAATGCTGTACACAAACAGCACTGCGCTCACAAACGCTGATTTAGAACAGATAAAAATGTGTGATTTAAGTTGTGATTAATCCCGAGTTATCTAATAATCATGTGATTTTTAAATATTT
This sequence comes from Gymnocypris eckloni scoliostomus, assembly GCA_027564155.1. NCBI lineage: Eukaryota > Metazoa > Chordata > Actinopteri > Cypriniformes > Cyprinidae > Gymnocypris > Gymnocypris eckloni. The sequence goes on from CM050431.1 coordinate 19,480,099, forward strand.
GAATCGATTGACAGCCATATTATTTATATACATATATATCTTTCGCTCTGTGCCACCTCTTCCAACCGAGCCAGGGACGGAAACAAACAAAGCACGCCCGGAGCAATCACACTAGTCAAACCAACCGGGCTTTGGGGCTCAAGCGCGCTCTGGCACGGTTTAGATTGCCTAGTGTGAGTTCACCCGTATTCTCCCGGATCCCGCACACACGAGTCTCGCCCATCAAGTGTTGTCCCGTGCCACACTCTGTTGCATTGGGTCCCGTGATAGTGCAGGTCTCTACTCGGAAGGTGCCTGTTATGATCGAGGCTCTGGACTTGGAGCATAACTTTTTCTATAACAAACTATTCAATATTTTCTATAAAAACATTAATGCAGTGGCAAAAACACTATATTTCCAAAAGTATTCAGTCACCCCCTTCTAATGAAAGGTTGGACTATTTTAGTAATTTCCAAGAGTACAAATCTTAATGTTTAAGCACATAATGATATTCTATGGAATTGTGTGTCTAATTTTATAGCAACAGTTTGGACAGAACTCTTTTCTATTCTAACATGACAGTGTCTCTGTGTATAAGACAAGGATCACAGAGAAATGATGATTCAGTCAGTGTGGAAGAACTTGACTGGTCTGCAGAAAGACAAGTCCTTTCTGTTTTCCTCTTGAAAATCCTGTTATCTTTGCTGTTTACCTCACGTTACGCTATAGAGGCTTTCCTTAATTTCTTTTTATTATTATTTAATTCCTCTGTGTTTGCAAAGAAATCTGTAATTTATTAGTCGTATAAAATACAGCTGGTGACGTGTCCTATGCTATGCCTCGTCTTATTCGTTTTTGTTAATAAATGTTATGTAGGCCTAAGCTAGTTATTGCAGCCTACTGTTTTATTGTAGTTGTACTTTTTAATTAAGAATAACAGTGAATTCATCTTTTGTTTTAGTCTTAAATAGGTATAAGTATTATTTATAATAGTAGATATAAGCAAAACAGACAATTATCTTTTCTTGTAAAACGTGACAAGATCAAGATCTCTAAATCAAGATCTCGAATATGAAAGTGAAAGCACACGAAAAAAAGGAATTCGGTTCACAAAATACAAATCAATGAAAAAGAGCGGGTTGAATGTTGAACACCTTCGTTACCATATAACTATAAACTATGCTAAAAGCTAATTAGCATGCATTGATTGCGACCAAATTATGTGCTCGTGCGACCAACGGAGAAAGTTAGTCGCAAACGTGAGACCAGTGGGAAGAATGAGTCTAGAGCCCTGTGTACGGTGATTATTGAAGTGAAAATCAAGTTCTCGTATTAGCCTATTTATTTGTTATAATATATCGCCTAGCTTTATTATGTTTTTCTCCGGCCGTAGAAGCGATACAGGTGCGTGATGTGATATGATCATGTGAATCCTCATGTTCTGTTTCCTGCTTTTTGCGCATGTAAAATAAATCCCCTGAAAACAAATATTAGTATTTTTAACGGGTCACAGACACTTATACTTTCTAATTTAATTCAGTTCTAATTTAAATTAATCTTGTCGGTTAACGGTTAATAAACGGTTAACGAGCGTCGGTTAGGAAAATTAACCGAAATGAGCATCCCTAGTTGAAATACACAACAATTCTGGAAAACCAAAGAATTTGTGGGAGCTGAAGGATTTTTCTGAAGAACAGCTGTTCAGGACAAACAAGGGACTCATGAACAACTATCACTAAACAAAAAAACACAGCTGTGGGTCATTCAGGTATCAACACCGTATTAAGAATTAAGCGTATGCAAACTTTTGAAAGGGGTCATTTTTATAAATTCAACTATTTTCTCTTGTGGACTTAGTCATAAATCTGCATGTCTGTTTGTTGTTGAAACTAGACATTCCTCTATTCAATTTCTATGAATTAATTATATTAATTCCTCTTCCTGTTATTCTGTGGAGCTGTGGACTAGTGAATACAAAGTTCAACTCATAAATAGAGAAATAGATTAAAATCGCCCCCCTCCCATTTTGAAAGCATAACCAAATCAGATACAAATATGAGGGTTCATTTGAATAAGAGAGTTGTAAGTATCTGGAATTCAGTGGATTTCTTTTGGCCATTTTAGACAAAGCATTTTACAAGGATCTGCGTTGTGAAAAGGAGACGAGGAACACTACTGTTCAAAAGTTTGGCATCAGTATTTTATTTATGAAATAAATAAATTATTCATCAGAAAATCAGCATATTAGAATAATTTCTGAAAGATCATGTGACTGAGGAATTAATATTTTATTTAAGGTGTTGTTGTTACATGTAATTACTATTATAGTAACAATTATGTATAATTACATGCAACCTTAAGCCAAATCCTATCCATATATTAGGTACAAGTAGTTAATTAATATTACTCAGTACTTAAATGTATAATTACAATATAACAAGGACACCTTAAATAAAATGTAACCTAATATTCTAACACTGATATTAATGTTGGTTATCATATTAATTGTTTTCCTTTGCCTTTTTCTACAGCCAAAATTGCACCACTGAGAGTGCCAGCCTTACAAGCCACGAAGAGCGAGCCCTACGAACTCTACCATACAGAACTATGGACGCAGGACTCCGGATGCTAGAATTGTGTGGATGTGTGTGTGTGTGTGTGTGTGTGTTGCACATATTTAGCTACTATGAATGTCTGTCTGTGTGAGTATGTATGTGGAGGTGTATGAAACAAGATGGGGGAGTGAATTTCTCTGTGAATTCAGAAAATACCTCAGAATCTACTGAATAATGCTGCTACGTAAATGTTGTTTATAAAATGGATTAAAATATTCTTTATACTCAGCACTGTCTTTATTACTATTTATTCATTATTTAAAAAAATTGGTAAATGATAACCTGTCATTTTTACTTTTTATTTCTATTATGATCCACATCCAGTGATTTAAAAAGTATAACATTTTAGAAAAGCACATTTTTTTTTTTTTCACTCGGTTTAAATTTATATTTATAATATTTAAAATCATCTTCCATTTTTTTTTTTTTTTTTTGGTTTTAGTGATGTTCCAGCTCTCTTTTTTGACAGCAGTTTTTAGATTAAAAAAAAATCCTTATTCAATAATCATGGAAAAACTGAGTAGAACCCTTAACTTAAGAGCACCTTTCGCCAAGTCTAAAAAAGGGGCAAAAGGTGGTTTTGTGTGAGAAACGGGTCACATGTTCGTCATTAGACGTCTCTGCTGTTTCTCTTGCTTTAAAAGTCGTGCGCGACTACACCGGCAGAAGCTTAGCTCATGAATAATTAAGTAGATTACAGTTAAGTATCGTGTTTATTTCGAATATTAAAGACTATGCTGACGTGTCCCGCCTGCGCACCAATGGCGAACGCTTGTCTATTGAATATTGATGTAGTCGTATTCGCGTTGCTTGGTAACCTTCCAATCACAACTGCATGGCTCCTGAATATTAAGTGCCAATCCTTTACTAGTAGGACCTCCAGGAAATGCGTCTTCAAGTCTCGCTGTCAAACACGAAAATCGCACCCAACAGGAATAACAACCTAGCTTCCTCATGTTTCATTTTACCCAGATAGTTTATAAGTGTAAATATTATGCGTTTCGGATCTACAGTTCAGGTTTTGAGAAGCTCATTAGGAATGACTCTTCAGATGTATTTTATTGTGTGATTTAGGCGTACATGTACACGTCCCGAGTCGCGAATTCATCCTCCGGTATGGCGCGAGGGATGCGCGCGTCTTCGGATGTGGAGTACAGCGCGGTGGGAGAGGGGCTCGGGATGCGGGAGTTCTGGCTCTATGTGTGGCTGCGCAGAGCCGCTGTGCTCGCTGCACACATCATCTCACTCGGCCTGGTCATTCTCGCATCCATACTGTCCAGACCAGGAACAAGTGAGTTACTGCGCTTCTGTACACCAGCTTTCTTTTACAAAGAGTAACGTTACTGTGGCGGTATAGTGATGGTAACGTCATGGACATTCAAGGTAACCTTACTTAAAATACCACAGTACACGTCCAAAACTACGAGAGTACTATGACAATTTATGGAGTTAAAAAGTATTGTTAATACTTTATACTTATTCATAACATAAAACACATACAATGTCTGACAGATTAATATTAAATATGGGCCTACATTGATTTGTGAGAATAAGTATATAGAAATGAAAGGGCCTTGTCATTTGTACTCCAAATGTATCCATTTCTACAACAAATCGAGAAATACCTTGGTTTTAGATGTTACCATGGTAGTACTGTGTTTTGGAAGTGTACTATTCAAATTGTATGATATTGTTTAAAATACATTGGAGTACAATAGGTTATAAATACAATAACCAGACACTACCGTGGTATGTATCGAAGTACTGTGATATTACAAGAGTTTTGAATATTTTTATGTTTTTGATGAGATGTACCGTGATGATTTAACAGTATTTTGATGTTTCTATTTGAAAGTACAAAAAATAACCATGGTATATTACTATATGCTGTTTGGACTTGTAACAGGGTAATTCTGCAATATATGACCATAAACGAATGACAATAACCGCATTTTTTAATAATAAATTGAAAATGTATATAAAGTATTTCCAAATACTAAAAATCTCTATTTTACTTTAACTCCTGTGTTTATTAATTTCAGGTCTCTTCTCATGGCATCCTGTCTGCATGTCACTTGGGGTAATATTTTATACATTCAAATACACAAAATATTATAGAGTGCGTCATGTTTTCAGCCATAGACTGATAAAAGGGGTATATTTTAAATATAATCACTCCTGGAGTTTTTAATAATGCATTGTGTCTCAGAGATGTTCAGCCTCTCTGGGAATGAATAAAATATGTCTTTTGTAAATAATGAATCGAGTGTGGTGAAACACAAAGACAATGGAATCCCGTGGGAATCTGATTACATTCACCTTGATGACAAAGATAGCACATTCTGTACTAATAATGTGACGTGACCCGACAGAGGTCAGTCTCAGATTTTGACGCATGTCCAGTATAGGAAATAATCAGACTTTTTTTCCAGTAAGACTTTTTAAGCCAAAACTTTTTTTTAAATAAACTATTTTTTATGCTTTTTGTTTATAAAAGAATCCTGAAAAATTGCATCAGTTTCCACAAAACTATTTAGCAGCCAAAACCAGTTTTTAAAATTGATAATAAGAAATGCTTTTGCAGTATCATGAATGCTGCATTTGAAAGAATTTCAAGTTTTACACGCTCTTCATGCTTATTAATGTAAAGTTCTAAAACAATGAGACCAATCAGAGGACCCTGGAGGTGGGACATGCATTTTTTTTTACAGTAGACATTTGGCTTAGCAACTGTTTTGTTGAACGCAACATGGCATAAGAGGCATTCTGCATTGCACTTTAAAAAAAAACATTCCTGAGCCCATTTAAGAACAGGAAACTGCTGTTTTATGTACCTTTAAGGGTCTTCATGAAAGCTTTACTAATTCTCTCTTCTGTTTTAGTTTTGTTTGTGCATGACAGAAGGGATCCTGCTTTTCTCCGCCGAGGGCAGCCCGTTCTGCTTCAAATCACGTAAGTGGAAGGTCCGTCTGCACTGGTTCTTCCAGGCTCTGCTGCTGGTGTGTGGAGCTACAGGATTCTGTTTCATGGTGGCCAGCAAGAACATAAAGGAGCATCCTCACTTCACTTCCTGGCACAGCCTGCTGGGTCTCGCTACGATGGCTGCTACCGTGCTGCAGGCGATCTGTGGTGTCTTTCTCATCTTCCCCAATCTCATCAGTACTCGCTCGTTTCCTCGGTTGAGACTGTATCATGCCACCTGTGGTCTGATGGCCTACCTGCTGGCCACCGTCACTGTCATGTCTGCCATGTTTACAGACTGGTTTCAGGCTTCGGTGACAGGCACAGTCTGGTATATATTTCTACTCCTCCCACTTTTTCCTGCCTTAGTGGTGATGAACCAAATCACTAGTGCCTTCCTGCCCAAAAAGAAGATTACTAGCTGAAAACTAAAGCCTTAAATTAGAGCCAATTTATCTGGACTATAGTAGGCTTTATAAGCAGCACTACTCAGTGATGACATAAAACAAACACACATTTTGTTGTTGATGTACACTCGCATAACATTTTGGCTTTGTTATGTTCATTTGGACATTTTACGTGCACTTGCAGTCTTGTAAAGGTAGAGATAGAAATACTAATTTCTACATAAAATGGTAAACACTAAACATTCATCCAGGCCAGTAGGTGTCAGTGTAAAGTCCAAGAGCACTGTTGTATTTTTAGAGAACAAATTAGAGCCAGCAAAAAGTCCAGTGGTCTACATTAAAATTTACATTTATGCATTTAGCAGACGCTTTTATCCAAAGTGATTTATTCAGGATATAATTTTGTTGTTGTCAGTAAGTGTGTTCCCTGGGAATTGAACCCACATCCTTTTGCGCTGCTAACGCAATGCTCTACCACTGAGCCACAGGAACACACTATCTGAAACGGTCTATCCCAGATTTTATTTTACTATCTGGTCTATCTAAAATCGCTTACTGTTTGAGTAGATACATCGTTTGATGACTTCTAGCATACTATATAATAGGGAAGTAATTACCTATTGAAAAAAAAACCACCACCTCAGTGAGTGTGATTTCTGACGCAGCCCAGACAGCATTTCTGTGCCCTTGAAGTACACTTTCAGTAAGAGGAGTGATCATAGAACCTTTCCAACCAAAGTAAGCAACTTAAATTGTTTAAATCAACAATACGAATAATAACACGAAAGATTATAGGGTATATTATAATTATTATTGTAGTGAAATAATTGAATCATTAAATAAAACAGATGGAATTTATGAATAACAGTATGGTTTTAATATGAATTATTGTATGTACTACTTACATGTTCATCGTCCTTTTAAACAATATTTGCACTGCAGAATACATTTAATTTCCCTTCCCAAATAAACGCACAATTTCTAATATCTTAAAGAAATAGTTCACCCAAAAATGAACATTTTGTCATTAATTACTCACCCTCAAAACCGTAAGACCTTCGTTCATCTTCAGAACACAAATTAAGATATCTTCCATCAAATGTAACTGAAATGTTCCCCGACCCAGAAAGGCAGTAAGGATATCTGTAAACAGGCCATGTGATATCAGTAGTTCAACTGTAGTTTTACAAGCTGTAAGAATATATTTGTGCGCGAAGTAAACAAAAATAACGACTTAATGCTACGACGTTCTGGGTCTGGGAACATTTCTATTGCTTTGCTGTCTATGCAAGGACAGAAAGCTCTCGGGTTTCATCAAAAATATCTTAATTGAAGGAATTGAATGAAGGTCTTATGGGTCAGAAATGACATAAGGGTGAGTAATTAATGACAGAATTAACATTTTTGGGTGAAGTGTCCCTTTAGGCCGTTAGTGAAATCTATGTAGTCACTTTAAGGAAGTGAATATGCTGTTAATGATTACATGATCCAGCGAGTTCTTGTGATTTATTGTGAAACCTCAGGTAATTTATTAGGAATTTTATTTTTCAGTTGCTCTTGTTCTCAAGGACTATGCACTGAAAATATAGTAGCATTTTGCATATTTTCAGTGTTTACATAGTTTTGGTTTAAAACACAAAGAATGTTTGCCTTCATAGTGAGTCTGGTGAACTGATGCTCACTATTGAATTAATTCGCCCTAAGTGCACATTTAAGTATATGTTGACTACTGGTATTCTCTTCATGAGGACATGCTTGAACATTGTAATGAGTAATTCTATATATACATATTTTTTTAAACTTAATACAAGCAAGTGCAACTGGCTGTGCTTTGCACAGGACATATTGTGTGTGATGAATTGAGAGCTGTTTTTCGGTGTTATGTTACTATGCACGGCTGAATAGGGAGCATTGCGGCGCCCTGGGAAATTTGCTTATTGTATTATAGCAAGCATTGAAATGTTATATGCATCGTCACGTTCTTCTCTTCCTTCAACACTTGTGTTTATGTTGCAGTTTTTCATTGTGTGCCTTCATTCATATGATACCGACATAAACAACATGTTATTTTGAGTTTTTTCTTTGTATGGACTAGGAATGCAAGGAGAAATGTCATACCCCACATTTATTTTTATTATGGCTGATAACCAGCTTGTGTATTTTTACAGTAGTAGTTCATCCAAAAATCAACCTCAGGCCATCCGAGATGTAGATGAGTTTGATTCTTAATCGGAACAGATTTGGAGAAATGTAGCATCACTTGCTCTTCAACTTATTCTCTGCAGTCAATGGGTGCCGTCAGAATGAGAGTCCAAACAAGCTGACAAAACATCACACTAATCCACAAGAAACAAACTTATCAAACTATCTTGGATTGGCTGAGGATTTGATTTATTTTGATCTTGTTATATTGACAAAATTGAGTCTGAACAGTAAACTAAGTAAATGAATGTGTGTATCTGTTGCTTTAAAGCTTTATTTGTAAAATCAGAACCAGCATAGTTCTTTGCATTATGTGGCACATGATAACTAGAAATGATTTGTTTGTCTTATGCCTGTATACTTTTGTACTGAATACTAAGTCAAATGTTATAATGTTTATGTGCAGTGGACTCTGACTGAATTGTGATGAGTTGCGGTTTAACCCAGACTGTTTACTGTACAGATTCAACATCAACAGTTTCTATTAAATGAACAGTGTTTTTTTGTGTAACTGCACAATGTGATCAGATTTTAAGATTTAAAAGCTACACTCTTATGAATGTAAAAAACAATGACTCAGGGTTGTCTATGACTTATTGGCATATTAACTAAAAACTATATATATTCTTTGACTATTTTACTCTATACAGTATGATAAATATTTGAGGGTTGGTGTGGTCTTTCATATGAACAGAAAATGATTGTTTTTACTCAATGCTTTGTGAATTTCTGTAAAATAAACAGTTTACAAAAAGACTTGCAATGTTCGACCTGCTTATTATGTCATACTTATTAATAACATTTACATTTATACTTATACAAATTTCATTTTTTTCTCATCTCAAAATCAAATCAAATGCAATCAAAATTGCATTCATCAGATTGTAGCAATGAAAGTTAATCAAACAGTCCGCTTGGTCACAAAGTATTTTATACAAGTAATTTTTTTAGCAGAAAAACAATCATAAAGCATGTCAAAAACAAAAATCATCTCTGTACATGAAGCTTGATCAGAGGTAGATAATGTGTTGGAAACAAATCCAAGTGACTTATCTCATTTAAAATCCAGTTGTGCTGGTCTGAACACTTTTAATAAATAAATAGTTCATAATGAAACACATTCAAAAGAGATTCAGACGAGACTGACGTCATCTTGCGCTATTTTTAACATGGATTTTGCATGCTTGTGTACGCTAAGCCTGAAAACACTCTCCCAAGAGAAACAAATCAAGGGACCCAGAGACTAAAGTTAATGTGTTCATTAAAAATCATATTCATTCTTGTACAAAAACACGATTGGGGAAATCGCAAGGGCTGAAGTCCTATAGTACCATGTGTAATCCCACATAAAAGAAACATCAGCACTCGATCTCAAAGAAAAGTCCTGATCATAAAGCCATGTGATCCAGAGTTCACTGGCCCTCTTCACAGATGAGTGTGACGGTGCCGTTCAGTAGATCCTCCATACTCACGGCCACGATTCCAGCGCCGCCGGCTGCTTCCTGCTGATCCCCCAGAGACACAAACACCTGCGGTGAACCTTCAATCCGGGATTGCTCTGCCTCTTGACCGGCTGCGTTCTCATATTCAATCACCTGGAAGAGTCACAAATACCTCGATTGTTGACAAGGAAGCTATTTACTATCATTAATAATTAAATCATTACTAATTATTGCCATTTGGCATGTTTTGTTTAAAAGATATATTGAAGATAGTGTTTTCACAAAATTTCCGTAAATGATAGCAGTAAAATTTCATGATCATTTATGCCAATTTTGATATAATAGTAAAAGTTAATGTGCTAATGAAAACACTTGTTCATTTATTTAACAATAATAATTATACATCAATAATACTAATAATAACACGAAAGATTATAGGGTATGTTATAATTATTACTGAAGTGAAATAATTAAATCATTAAATAAAACATGAAATTCATGGATAACAGTATGATTTTAATATTAACTTTTGTATGTACTATTTACATGTTCATCGTCCTTTTAAACAACATTTGCACTGCAGAATAAATTTAATTTCACTTCCCACAAATAAACGCACAATTTATAAAATCTTAAAGAAACAGTTCACCCAAAAATGAAAGTTCTGTCAGTAATTACTCACCCTCATGTTGTTTCAAACCCATAAGACCTTAGTTCATCTTCCAAACACAAATTAAGATATTTCTGATGAAATCCGAGAGCTTTTTGACCCTGCATAGACAGCAACACAACTGACACGTTCAAGGCCCAGAAAGGTAGTAAAGACATTGTTAAAATAGTCCAGTAATAATACTGTATCAGTGGTTCAACCGTTATGTTATGAAGCTACGAGAATACTTTTTGTGAAAACTTTGGACCAAAATGAAAATAGCGACTTCGACACGTGTTCACGAGAGTACCAGGATGCATTTTAACGATGTCCTTACTCATTTTCTGGGCCTTGAATGTTTCAGTTGTGTTGCGGTCTATGCAGGGTCAGAAAGCTCTCGGATGTTAATCAGAAATATCTTAATTTGTATTCCGATGATGAACAGGTCTCACAAGTCAGGAACGAGATGAGGGTGAATAATTAATGACAGAATTTTCCTTTTCGGGTAAACTATCCCTGTAAAAGTTTGAATATGAGAGATTTTTGATTTGAGACATTATGAGAGGTCGGGGCGTCACCGTTTGAGCACTGGAGGCCTGTGTCTGTGCTTCCTCTTGCATGACCTGCAGATGTTTGGACAGGAAGTGCTGCTGGAACTCAGGCTCTGAGGCGAAGTGGAGAGAGCAGACCACACAGCTGAACACAGAGCCGGTCTGACTCGCCTGACCGCTGCATATGTGCTGCTGTAACTCCTGCTCGCTCGTCATAGTGCTGTCACAGTTCACACACTTCCACAAGTGCACTTCTGAACAACACACGCACACACGATCAACACTAGTACACGGTCAATGTAACAGTAGTAATAACTTTCTAGGATCAGCGGTCCTCCTCACCTGTGTGATTGGTTATCTGGTGTTTTAACAGACTATTTCGGTTGCTAAACGTCTTGTCACACTTGTCACACTGCAGCAGAGATTTGATGGCTTTGTTGCCCTGGGCAGAGGCGCTCTCGGGGTGAGCCGTACGATTGTGGTACCACAGACCAGAGAGCGTCTGAATCAGAAACACATGTCAAATCAATACGTTATGTTTATTTTATATATTTCAAATAAATACATAAAATAAAAATACAAAAATAACTACACATATAATTAAAATAATATATTGTCCTCATTTGTAAGTCGCTTTGGATAAAATTGTCTGCTAAATAGCTAAATTTAAATGTAATATATATTTGTATATATAATTTTAGATTATACAAATATTAAAAAATATTATTATATAATTAAAACGTAATTCTAAAATACTCATCAAATATTCAACCACAATTGATTTTAAAATTGATAATAAAAAATGTTTGATCAGCAAATCAGTATATTAGAATAATTTCTGAAGATCATGTGATACTGAAGACTGGAGTAATGATGCTGAAAATTCAGCTTTGCATCACAGGAATAAATTACATTTTAAAATATAGAAAAATAGAAAATAGTTATTTTAATTTTATAGTATTTCACATTAATACTATTTTTACTGCATTTTAAAATAAAATAAGCTTTGGCAAGCATAAAAGATGTCTTCAAAGACTTTTAAAAAAATCTACTCACCCCAAATGTCTGATTAATAATATAATCTAATATAATATAATAATTTTGCTTGGAGAATATGCTTGTGCAGAGTTTAATTGTTGGATCTTTGAATAATTACTTGTTGCTCTGGATAAAAGCTTCTGCGTAATTTAAATAAATATCACTGGGTTTGATATTTTGTATCAAATGCAATAACATTTATTTATTTTTATGTGTAGTTTAAGTGTCACTGTACTTGTTTGTTTCATTTTCTGTTGAAGAGAAACCTCCTTTACCATTCAACAGATGAAGTGTGCTGTTCTGACCTGATAGGACTTTTTACACGTCTTGCAGCTGTAAGGTTTATTTCCGTCATGAACGTTCATGTGCTTCTCCAGATTGGCTTCACTGTTGAAGATCTTGCTGCACTCGGGACATTGGTGCAGCTCTTTCGGATGCACCTCCTGGATGTGCTGTCGGAGCTCGTCCAGAGAGGAGAAACTCACCCGGCACTTCTGGCAGTCATGTGGTTCTGTAATGTCTGATGGGACAAATAACATTTTAGTTTGCGTTTATTATGAAGTGAAATATATCAAGTGTGGATGTGCTCACTATGAAAGTTCTGGAGATGGACGGACAGCCCGTTGGCTTGTTTGAAGCCTTTGCCGCATTCCCTGCAGACATACGGCTTGTCTCCCGTGTGCGTGCGGACGTGACGCGTCAGCTCAATGGACTGAGCAAATGAGGCCGAGCAGTACTGACAGCAGTACATTTTACCTGCAAATGAAAAAGAAATTCGTCATGTTGGTTTCCACATGTGCTACTGTATATATGATATACGCATGATACAAAACAGAAGAACCATCGCACCCTCAGCATGCTTCTTCTTGGTGTGGTATGAGAGAGCGGCAGCCACAGAAAAGCTCATGTCACAGTGTTTGCAGTGGAAGGGTTTTTCTCCTGTGTGTAGACGCATGTGGTTCTTCAGAGACGAGGTGGCAGCAAACTTCGCCCCACACTCCTCGCATGCGTAGGGTCTCTCCTCGAAATGTTCAGTGCGTTTATGATATAAAAGACCTGAAAGATATAAGCACCGAACACATAAAACAGAGCTGACAAAAGAGCGAATTTTGTGTCCAAAAATGTCCTTCTTCACCTTTCACATATTTATTTTAATTTTGTAGTTTTTTCACATTTCATTCCAGTAAAGTTTTTAGGACACTCTAAACCAATGATGATACCATAGCAAAAAGTAACATGCCAATGAAAACACTTGTTTATTTAATTAATAACTATAATAATAATTCAAATAATAACACTAACAATAGCTACTATAATATAATAGTGTATATTATTATTATCATCATCACTTAATTCATAATTAATATCATAATATATATAATATTTGTAATGAATAACAATAAATTGTTTATTGTTTTTAAATAAACAAGTGTTTTCAATAACATATCAGCTTAATTATATGAATTAATTGTTATTTTTTGTATAATAATATTAGTAATTAGCATTATAGTGTTTATTTTCATTCATAATTGATAGCATAACAATATATAACAATATATATATATATATTGATTATATTTAAATTACTATATATTTTCTATTATCATTTACCATAATAATAATAATAATAATCATATTATTTAATTTGTCATATAAAATAATAAAAAAATATATTTAGATTTAATGTTCTTCAACAATCATTATTGTTAATGAAAGTTAAATATTAATATCTGGTTATGTTCAGGGTCAGGGTTTGGTTTAGGGTTACTTGCTTGTAATGATGCATCATTTATTGTTATTATAATAGTAAGTACATGTAACGTGCAAAAAGGACACCTCAAAATAAAGTGTTACCAAATATTATTATACTAATAATAATTACAAATTAAATTAATACAATGGCTTCAAGTTTTCAAGTACTTTTGGCATCATAATGGAGAGAGACACTAAATGATCATTCATAAGAGGATACTGTTGCAGGCCAGTTTTGGATCGGCGTCACTTGTATGAGCCAGCATTTATTCTACTTGAAAAGGATCATTGCACACCTGAAGAGTGTTTGAAAGTCTTGTCGCACATGTCACATGGTACTTGTTCTGTTTTCTTCTTCTTAGCCGGAGGGCCACCGTGCACTTCTGTGCAGTGCTGGTGAAGGCTCTTGAGCGTCGGAAAGGCCTTTGAGCACTCGGAGCAGCGCTGCTCCTTCCCCGGCGCGAGGGCACAGACTTTCTTGTGCTTTATCAGACGGCACTTAAAGTCAAACGTCTTTTTGCACCACTCGCAGCGGTACGACACAGGGACAGCCTTTCTTCTGCCTTTTGTTTTGGAGTCGTCTCCATTATCTTCCTCATCCTCCGAGTCTGCAGTAGATCCTTCCTGCTCAACCTCAGGTTTAGCAGAATCTGGCAGTGGCCCTGTTTAGAATATGGATACAATGTAAAGGTTTCTATCCATCAGATACTTTCAAAAGTGATGCCAAACTCTCATATCACTTGGACAGCAATCTCTAAGCACTGAAAAGTCCTTCACCCGTATGTTTGAGGTCTTTCAGCCGTGGGAAGTTCTGCTGGTTGGCAGACAGCAGCTGGCACAGTGAACTGGCAAACTCTGAGTCACGACTCAAAACTCTCTCCACAGTCTGATGAACTGACTCCAGCTCACCATCGGCTCTCCGACAGCTCTGGAGAAACTGGGACGCACACAAGTAATGTTATATAATGTTGTATTTTATTACATATGCTGTACATAGGCTCCTCTAACACAGAAACTAAACTCTGCAGGAAACAACAGTATGCAGTTAGAGTATTATTCTAATTGAAAATGGTAAAGCAAAGGTGCATCTGTGCATTTTAACTGTCAAACTTACACTAGTGTTCAAAAGTTTGCGATCAGTCAATTTTGTTTTCAATAATTTTATTCAGCACAGATACATGGTCAAAAGTGACAGTATTTTGCTAAATATTAGACTAATATACTCATTATATTTTACTTCACCAGTTAGTGATGTCTTCATTTTATTTAATTGTTTAAATAAATATTTTATGCAACAACTTATGATAGTGTATATATACACACTGTGCAGTCTGTGTAATATGCGAATTAAGGCATACATTTAATATATTTCGTATATTTTTCCTCCACATCTTACCTCAGCAAATTGCTCTGTCCCATGATCCATTGCGTTCAAACCTTGTTCGAGCAGGGTCATGTCACTGATTGTTTCCAGAATGAGTGATTTGTGCTTAAAGAGCACATCTGTGTCTTTAACTAAAAAAACAAAACACAGCAAAAACGATTTTGGTGCACAGAGCAATGGGTCTAATTTACTTATTAAACATGCAATGTACACTCGCCCTTTCAGAGAATTAGAGCTAGTGACCAAAAGCAAAGTCGTTTTAACACTCACTGGTTTGGAGAAGTTTTTGAGCGCTTGGTTTCTCCTTGACCTCCAGCATGAGGGTCTGCAGCTCTGGACTGTGTGTCTCTGTCCACAGCAGAAGTCTCCAAACAGTCACCGCCTGCAGAGAACCCTCCAGCGCAGCAGATATCAGCCTTCCAACCACCTCAGCGTCGCCCTTCTCTCCCAGGATAGCTTTAATACTCTGAACAGATACAAATATATACATTTCAAAGCTGCTTCCTTGGACTGAATCCACTTAAATTCTAAAAAGTCAATTAATAATGCAACACAGGCACCTCTCTCTCATTTTCATTCATATCTGGACCCATTTTAAGGCTCTGTTCGATAAGCTGGAGGTCCAGATTCAGCTCTATGAGTCTGTTCTGATAGATTCTCAACAAATCCATCCCACTGCTGTCTTCTGTTGAGTCATCTGACAAAGATATGTCATCAGATGTATTAGATAAGGGAATTTGATTTTGACAGATTAGGTATTGTTGCCAAGTGTTGCGGTTCATACCCCTTGCGTCTTTCAGGGCCTGCAGAAGCTGAAGCAGATCTGAGGAGCTTTCCTTCACCTCACGGAGCAGCATCAGAAATGTTTCTTCACTTATGGTCATCTCCTGGAGTTTACATAACAAACGATCCACCACCTCCACAGAGGAAGGAGCAGAACAGCACTGCAGCACTGCCTTATGAAGAACAGACACATACGCTACTGTTTAAAAGTCTGGCATCAGTAAGATCTTAGTTGTTGGAAGGAAATTAATACTTTATTCAGCAAGGATGCATTAAGTTAGTCAAATGATTTCCATTTCAAATAAAAGCTTTTCTTCTGAACATTCTACTCATCAAAGAATCATAAAACATATATCAGGTTTACACAAAAATGCAAAGCAGCACAGCTGTTTTAACATTAATAATAATAAGAAATGTTTGATCATGTGACACTGAAGACTGGAGTAATGGCTGCTGAAATTTCAGTGTTGCATCACCGGAGTACATTACATTTCAAAATAGATTTAAATAGACAATGGTTAGTTTAAATTGTAATAACATTTCACAAAAGTATTGATTTTACTGCATTTCAAATAATTGCAGCCTCTGTGACCCTAAGAGTCTTTTCAAAAACATTCAATAAATATAACTAACCTCAAACCTTTAAATAGCAGTGTATATCTAACACATTATAATCTACGTGTACTGTTCTATATAAGAAACTGTAAGGGACAGATATACCTCTTTTTCCACTTCATTTGTACATCTGTTCACTGCATTGGTCAAAAGCTCTGAGAGGTTGCTGACGCTGGAGAGGTGATGGGATAGTTCTGATATTTGGGCTAAAACTCCACTAGACCACCGGACTCCTGATGCAGGAACTGTAAGTAAAGAGATCAGTCTCTTTATATGTACATTCACTCTAAGTTGAGCTTATTCTGCCTGAAATGTTTAGTCATTTTAGTATCCTATTAATACCCCATGATTCAAAACTTCTCACTTTCACTCAACCCAGGGCAGCTTACCTTTTGGCTTGGGACGAGTCTGGTTTCCCAGGTTCTCCAAAACTGACCCCAGCTCAGGATTAACACATTTGAGCTGTTCTAACAAACTAAGGACTGTTTGAGCTGACAGAACTTTCTCTACTTTCACAAAGTTTAGCAGCCTCTGGTAAACCTCATCTGCTGATGGATCTCCTCTGAAGCTCTCCAATATGACCTGCAGAAGATCGGAAGTGAGATCTGAATCCAGTCCTAATTGTGTATTTAGATCATCAACACTTTTTAAAGGAATAGTTCATCCTAAAATGAAAATTTGCTGAATATTTATTTACATTCAGGCCATCCGAGATGTAGATGAGTTTGTTTTGTCATTGTAACAGGTTTGGAGAAATTTTGCATTACGTGACTTGCTAAACAAAGGATACTAGCAGTGAATGGGTGCCGTCAGAATGAGAGTCCAAACAGCTGATAAAAACATCACAATAATCCACACAACTCCAGTTCATCAATTAATGTCCAGTAAAGTGAGAAGCTGCATGTTTTTAATAAAAACATTCATCATTATAATTTTTTTTTGCTTTTCGCTTATGGCTAAAATACGAGTCCTCTATCTATAATATTGCTTTCTCCAGTGAAAAATGTTGAAATCAAACACAGTCCTAAACAGTTGTAAACAAATATGTTAGTGGATTTTAATGTGAGAGGACAACAGTGTAAGGACTGTTTCAGTGTAGGAAGTATTATTAAAAATGATTTTGGCCATTAGTAATGGCATGAAGTCAAAAATGTTTAATGATGGATTTGATTATTATAAATATGCAAACTTTCACTTCAAAAGACGTTAACTGATAGACTGGACTGGAGTCATGTGGATTATTGTGATGTTTTTATCTGCTGTTTGGACTCTCATTCTGACGGCACCCATTCACTAAAGAGGATCTATTGGTGAGAAAGTAATGTAATGCTACATTTCCCCAAATCTGTAATGATAAAGACCTGAGTGTGAGTACATTTTCAGCAAATCTTCATTTTTTTTGGGGTGAACTGTTTATTTAAGAAGTGAATTATCAGTTACATGCAAAATGTTTGATCTCTTTTTTTTTCTATTATTTTACCTGGCGCTCTTCTGTAGATACAGTATCCCACATCTCAAGAACTTTAACACATGACCGTCCATTCTGGAGGGTTTTTGTGATTCCAGCTTGATTTTGAGAGATCAACCCAACTGCACTGTCCTCTGATTATAGAAATAAACAGAATTCATAAAAACCATTGGAATAAAGTGATCTCAAACAGAAATCTCTACTATCAATTAGACAATTTTTTACCTTCAAAACTATTCTTGTCCCTTTTAAGCTCTTCCAATTCAGACGGCTCCTTAACACAATGTGTAATAAGTTGAGGGTTCATTGACTTAGTCTCAGTTTCCACAGAAGTCTGCTTCATGAGGTCCGTGAGAATGTTCTTACAACCAACGGCCACATCAAACATCTGCAAGCTGTCTGCAGCGGCTATGAGTCGGGTGAAGTTGTGTTTACCGGGAGGCAGTTTACCAGTGTACACCATGTCCAGAAGAGAAGAAAACTCTTGAGAGGACAGTAGATCTGTGTCAATGGAGATGCTGTCTGAAGCGTCCAGAACAGACTTAAATAACATACTGGAGGCTGCCAGCACTAGTTTGTGAGCGGGGTGCGAGGTCTCACCCACCAGGATGGAGCAGTCGCAAAACTGCCTCTCTTTACGTAAAGCATGCAGCTGCTGCATCAGCTGTCGGCTGTAGTTTGGGAGCTCCATCTTGTACCTGTAGAGGTGGAAAAGCAGAACAATATATCAAGTAAGTTCATCCTTAAATTGAGAAAATAATATGTAAATGAGTTAGGAACAAATAATATTGTTTCTGGCCCCACTGACAGATACTTGTTCTTGTTTTAAGCATAAACTCAAAGTCAGTATCAAATTAATTTGGCTTTGCAAGTGAACACGTCTTGATTTAAGAAGGTTTATATGTTTATACTGGAAAACAAGAGTTTATGCTTAAAACAAGAAAAAAGTCAAGGCACATCATAAGCATGTCTTCATTTCTAATTTATATTTTTGTTTTAACATAACAGTTTGTGGAATTCTTTTCTATTTTTAAACATAAATTAAATTAATTTTTATTTACCCCCCAAAAAAACAAAAAAAACAAAAAAAAAAACAAGGCTAAATGCTTAATGTCTTAAGTTATTCTCCTGCTCAAGTAAATGCATTGTGATTTAACCAAGTTTAGATATTTGGATTGGAAAGCAAGAGTTTATGCTTATATAAAATACTATTATTTTCCCTTATTATTATCTCTTATTCCCTTCGTTTCTTTTTCTTTCTCCAGTGTTTTATTATTATTATTTTTTAACAGGACGCATTATCTTAAGTCATTTTCCTTCTCAATAACTGCATCTTGGTTTAAGACTTTCCAGATATTTGTAATGGGAAAAAAGACAATAAAGCATGATAATTCTTCACATTGTGCTCAAAGACGACCAAAAAAAATATTTTTGAGTCAAATATAACATATCCTGTTCCTAAATACAAGAGCAAGAGGTCGTTGACAGAGATCTAACGTTACTCATGCACAGTGACTATAGTACAGCACACGTTCCATGACATCTCTGGTTGTGTCATAACCTGCTTTGAAAGCATCTGCTTATTATGAACAATGAAATATAAATCAAATGAAAATAAACACAATTCATAAAGGTTATTATAACTGATTTTAGCCTGTTTATTCCCAGCATAAGGAAACTATAAGGATAAACGATGTCATTATCACATGTAATGAGTGACATTTCAGTTTGCCGCTAACCTGACATGCTATCTGAAGCTAATATAAAAATGAAAGTAGAAAAAATACAAACAGCACAATATTAGAGCTAAATGGTTGCGCCTCTTACAGTAAACTACAGCTACACACTTCCCTTTACCTTTAAATTCAAATGATCCGGCTCTTTATTTAAACTCCTTCGAAGGACAACATTAGGCCCAAAACTCTCCGACAGTGCGCATGAGCACGCCATGACATAATGCGCATGCGCGTCAGGATTTGCGGTCCCTTTACATACGCATGCGTATAACGAACAGCTGGTTTTCGGGAAGCTTTTGAAAGGATGATTAGAAACAGACAAACACTCCACCATAATTACATATTAATTATAAAAAATGCCCCGCATTGCCTTTGAGCTGTCATATTTAGTATTTTATCTCTAGATAGCAGTATAGTAGTAAATCACTCCAAAACACTATTTTCTAATGTTGTATTAACCATTTGGGACCCAGAATTCATTGGTGTCGTCTGCAAAAGTTCAAATAAAGTGACTCATCTCAGTTCTCAAAACTATATGGAAAACGTATCTACATAATGTACTCATTTGTAAGTCGCTTTGGATAAAAGCGTCTGCTAAATGACTAAATAAATAAAAACATAATATACATTTGTTATGCAATGGTCATATACTTTTCAAATTTATTTAAAACAAACAAACATCTCAGGAGCATTTCAACAAGTTTTCAATCTTTATGGTTTAACCGTTAAAGATTTGTTTTGATATGTTGATATTGCAGTTGAACAGTGTAAAAACGAAAGAAAGAAAATTATATTTTTATCGCAAGTCCGTGAATAAATTATGCAAATGACTAAATGTAAATGTTAATAAATAAATATTAGCCCCTGTGTGTATGTTGGGAAAATATTTTTTTGATTTGTTCATTAAAATTAGGTAATTAATCAGAAAGTTGGTATTAAAACTTTCATAACAGCCGATGAATGGTCAATGTAAAGTTTGGTTTATGGGAGTTCTGTGTAAAAATGCTCATACCGTTTTTAACATAGACATTACATATATACGTATATATGTCTATGGTTTTTAATATAGGTTAAACGCTGTGGGCTCTTTGATCGCCCCCTGGTGGCTGCTGCAGTACAGGTCATAACCCCCTCTCCATGTAAACGAATGGAACTCGAGTCAAAATAAAATCAAAAATTACACTTACAATACATTTTCCCAAATATAGTTTTAGTCCTTTTAGGTAGGTTTTATCCTGTTGATATATGTTCAGTTCTGTGATTACAGTTTGATTTTAGCTAGTAATTTGATGCTATAAAAATGGGGCGTGTCGTTATGGTTGATTGGGTCTGAGGGAGTTTGATTCTGCGGCTCTACTGCGCAGACTCGGGCTCTAATGACGTCATGTACTCATCTTACAGTCTACGGTTTGAAAAAAGCATGTACATATTTCATATGTATATAGTGATTTGGACTAAATAGAATTGAAATATCAGTATGATCTTAGGATGATGACTGATTGGACCAGAAATAAAACAGTAACAGAAACTTACAACCCTTCAACGTTCATATTTAATACAAACCATTTATTTAAATGCTCATATAATAGTAACATTTCTGAATTTGTTCAAAGCATAAACTACACATCTGAAGATGTAAAAAGAATATTTATTGCCCATATGAAAGAACATACAGAAAAGTTCACACAAATGCCTGCTTTATATTTCAAGTAGCAGAACATGTCTAAACTATTTAGCAATGCTGTAATATTTCCCACTTCTGGAAAAGTGTCCTATTTATACTCATCTTTCTAGACATCTCTCCTCTGCTGTATTTTGATGAGGTTATTTACATTGACAAAACAAAGATTAAATATTTTTAATATTCAAGTTGCTCATGCATTCTTAAACATGTACGAGCTCTATTGCAGTGCCATCACAAGCTTCTTTTCAACAAAGGATTTACAGAGACTTACTGTTTTACACACAACACACGATCAGACCATAATCTCTGAACATGACATTGCAACAAATAAGGAGGAATTCCTTGAGAAATGGAACGTCCTTTGAGGAAATCTCGACCCGTATTTTCACAGTCATGGTAAGCACGACCACAACATCTTGCAGAATGCATCAACATCTTTCAATATTAAAAGCCAACATGATGTTTTAAAGCAAAAAGACACTTTTGAAAGTTGTTGCAACATTTCAATAACAAAATAAAAACAAACAATTAAATTAAAAAGACTTCATCCCAAGAATGAACATTTCTGTGTAATTCAAGCTTTATCCTTGTTCACCATTGTCAGCATTGTTCCACATATGGAGCTTCACTCAGTGTCCTAACAGCCCAGTGCCTGAACAAAAGGAAACAAATACGGGAGACTGTGAATAATATTTCTGGATTCTTTCACAAAGGCTTTAAAGATTAAAACGCATGTCTGAAACGATCACAAAATAGTGTATTCATACCTTTAAATCCTTCTTCAGGCATACAGACTAGGAAAAAAAAACTCAGCATCAATAAAGAGCAAAAATAGATATCGAAAATGACATACCTTGATAAGCACTTACCTTGATAAACATCATCCAATGCAGCATAATCAGCAATAGGTTCATCAGCCTGTAGAGGAAAAAGTCCAAATAAATGTAAAAGCTTGTGGTCAGCAAGATTTTTTTTCTTTGAAAGAAATACTGTTATTCAGAATGGACACAAGATTAAATGTCACAACATTTATAACACTATTTTAAATAAATGCTATCTTCTTCAACATTCAATTTATAAAGAGATCTCGTAAAAATGATTAGTTTCCACAAGAATATTAAGCAGCACAACTGTTTTCAACATTAATAATAAGAAATCAGCATACCAGAATGATTTCTGAAGGATCATCATGTGACACACAATAATGCTGAAAATTCAGCTGTAATATTTTAAATAAATACACTGCAGTCTTGGTGACCAGAAGAGACTTCTTTCAAAAACACAGCCAATGCATCAGCTCCCATCAAAAATACTTGAGAGTTGTACCTTAAGGCAAATGATGCTCTCGGGAATAACTCCAAGGCTTCCTAGCGTGGCGGAGTCATCTGTTAAACAGCGCCCGTCTATGGAGAGGTTTTGGTCGAATGGAGCCACAGAGAATGCATGCATGATCTGTGGATGCAATCATTTCAAATAAGACAACATGCTGCATCACATAAAAAAGGAAATACTCAACTGTCACAGCAATAAAAGACCTGGATCTTCAGCTCTTTGAGTGTCTGGTTGGCAGAGACGATGAGGGCTTTCTCCCCACGGAGTTTCCTGTGCCTTGTGCTCCTCCTGATGCCAGACTTGGACACAGCGGTCACGGGGGGCACGGAAAGAGAGCCGGTCTCGTCCAGCTTCTGTCGTTTGGCTCCACCCTCAGACTGATTTAAAGAAGAGCGCATGAGAAATAGATAGATAACTGAAAAGGTTGATGGATGGACAATCTTTAAACATACCTGACTGAAGTCTGGATCTTTCTCTCCATCCATCTTTGGCTCTTCTTTTTCATCCTCCACATCTGACCCACTCACACTGAACTCAGGGGCAGATTCTTTAATCATCTGTAAGAAACAGCACAGATTAGTTATTCCTGGTTGTACACTCATAGTGGTTAGGGTTAAACCGAGGACACACGATCATGCAAAAACTCACCCTTTTCTTGTCAATGATTTTGCGAACATACACAGTGGCCTGCGCGTACTCCGTCATGTCCCTCTGCTGCTGGAATATGAAGCCCTCTCTGCATTCCCGACACAGATCTAAGAGGACAACACACATTCTCACATGATTTGGAGAAACTCTCCTGTTTGGAGAACTCCGGGCTGAGGGTTGACGGTTTAGCTCACCCGGACAAATCTGGTATTGCACATTGCCATTGTCTTGGGTTTTGTCATGAACCTGATGTATAGAGATGGCCTGGTCCACCAGAAACATTCTGCTGATCACCTCCCATTCGACAGGCCAGAGAAGAGCTATACTGTGCATTGACAGACACAAACAATCAGACTTAAAAGTGCTCTTCATATGATAGTTAACATTTCAATTCACAAGGCAAAGTGCATTGTTTAAAACAATCATGTCTTTATAATTACTTTTGGTCAGTTTAATGCATCCTTGCTCATTTCTTCTAAACAAATCCTCACTGACTTCTGAGAAGTCAGGAGTGAGTAACTCACTGTTGAGCATCTCCCTGCAGCATGGATTCATATGTGAACATGAAGCCTCCGTGAGGACAGAGCAGGATACTGTTCCCCACACTGGACACCGGGTTGCTCTTTGCTGGTCTCCTGTGGTGATCAGGTATAGCAGAAGAGGTTACATGAATTTAGGATACACAAAATGATTCACATTTAAGCTGAAAAATCTCAATAATTACAGAATTGTATTTTTCCATTACCTGATAAATTTCCTCCATTCATCTACAAAGTAATAAGGTACAATGTACAGAACATCTGTGTCCTAAAACACAATCCAAACCAAAGTCAGTTAGCTGATATACTGACGTGTTCACCCTTTAACCTCCATCTCTCTAACATCAACGAAACTGAAACGAATCCTTTATTTTGTAAAATGGCATCACCTGTGGCCATTTCTGCAGCGTGGGCCGATTCTTCTCCTGGAAGAGGTTGAGCAGGGAGCTCTTCTGTTCATTTGCCATCATTCTGTTCAAAGCCTCATTCTCTTTACCTTCTCTTTCCAGCCTCTGAAAGACACGGTCAATCGTAAAAACTCTGCCCAGAAATGCTCAATAGGTAGTTCACAATGTTAGGAGTGTCTACTACACCTTTTACCCATGAGAGTTGTGCTAATTGATTCATTTATTACCATGCACTGCTGACAGGACTCGTGATTTTGCGGGAACTCAGGTACTTTGAGGAAATACATCCGCAGTTTATTCCACACCTCAGCAGAAACCACCCGTCTGTCGTTCTCTATTATACTTAGCCCACCTATGGGAGAAAGAGATAATACAATTACATAAATCAACCTTGCCATTGAATAATACATTAATTAAATATTCATTTAAAATGATGATTTCATATAAAATGTTCATTTAATGACAATTTTGTGAATAACTCAAACATAATCAAACAGGACAGATGCGCCACTTAATACTGAAAATATTGAATTTAGTTGTTCAGTTTTATCCACAGAGAAAACAAACCGTGATAGCAGAGAATGTCTTCATTAAAGTTTTTCATCTCTTCACCACCCCCCTCTTCGTTTTCTCCTTTAACTCCATCGGCTAACAAAATGGACAAAAAAGAAAATAACTAAAAGACAAGAGCAAAAGCCATAAGCGACATCTGCAAGTCTCAGTACCTTTAGATCCTGCACTGCTGCTTTTCTCTCCGTTAATCTTGCTGTTGATGTGCTTGGTTTCCTCCTCGTCTTCCTCTAGCTGATTTAAAGCCAATTGTCTCCAGCTCCTTAGAGAAGCCTTACCGATCCAGAAACCTGATTCATCACTGAATACACCCAATATAAACATCAGATCAGCTTCATCAAATATCTAAAGAACTGCATTAGCAGGGTTATTACAATTAAATAAAACCATTACTAAATATTTCATTAATTTGATGTGCTAAAACTATATAGACACAACAAAATATCTAAAACATTAACATTTAGAATGGAAACTATAAACTAAAACTAAATTCAAAACAATAAAGACCATAATAGCATGTCAATGGTACTAAAACTACTGTGGAGTAAAAGCACCTGCTGGAGTTCCAGGTTAAAGAAGCACTCGTACCTTTTTAAAGGGGCTTTGGCAAGATTCATGACCTCTCTGTAATCTTCATTCAGCTGGTTTTTCAGTCTGATCACCCGACATCGCTGCGTGACACAGTCTCTGCAGAGAGATGACTCTAAACACCACCCAGGATGAATGAATACATGGATGAATCACATTAATGAACAATAAGAGATCTGACAAAAGAAAGTCTTACGGCTTAGTCTAGATATTCCTCCATAGCGGCCAAAAAGGAGATCAGCGGCCTTCGAGGATATTCTTTTGACCTCGCCAATGTTGTCTGGGTGCAGTTTGCCGTGGGAACACAAGAATTGGCTGTTGTCAATTTCCTTGATGGCCGTGGAGTCATCAAGCCATTTCTTGAGCCACTCCAGAGGCACAAACTCATACGATTGGCCTAAAAGCACAAAAGCAGCCCAAGCATTCATTTCTTCTCGAAAATAAAAACGGATGCTTTCATATGAATGAATACAAAAGCCATTAAACTGGTTACACTATTGTTCAAAAGTTTGGGATTAGTAATTTTTTTAAAGAAATTAAATGTTTTATTTAGCAATGATGCATTCAAATAATTTTAAATATTACAAAACAGTTATACAAAACGATTATGCTGTTCTTTTGAACTTTCTACTCATTAGAGATTCCTGAAAATAATGCATCATAGTAGACACAAAAATATGAAGCAACACAACTGTTTTCAACATTTATAATAAAAATAATCAGCATGTTAGAATGATTTCTGAAGGATCACTAAAAGACTGGAGAAATAAATATAAAAATATTACACAGTATTACCGTTTAGTGTCTTTGATCAAATTAATGCAGGCTTGGTAAACAGAAGAAACATTAAAACATCTAACCAATCCCAAACTTCTGAATGGTAGTGTAAATATAATAAAAAAGAGAGATTTAACAGTTCATATTAGTGGAGAAACTAATGCACGGGGCATTCTTACGGACCGTCTTCTGCAGGTAACAATTCGTAGAGCTCCTTCACCTCCTCGTGTTTGGCTTTGCCTTTGTCAACACTCTGCTTTCGCATGTCTGCCATCTCATTGTACCACTCCTCAAACTTCTTGTTGTCCTGGTCAACCAGCTTCTGGAGAAAAGCTGAAAACCAAACAAATACATCTGAGATATGTAACGGTGAAAGTAGTATCACTTACAAAAAATCTTGGAAAAAATGACTCTCTTCTTAATGACAAAGACAGTTGTGTTAAACCACTTGAAAATGTGATTTAATCATCCATAATATCTGCAGATGTATATTCTCAGTCAGTTTTACCTGGCACTTCAACGTTAGATTCTGTTTGCTCAATCTCTTCTGTCTGCTGTTTGTACACTAACATGTACGCGTTTCTTGAACAGTGATAGCCTTTGCTACATTTTGGCTTTCGGGATTGAGACTTGGCGGTCTCGGCTGCAATGGAAATAAGAATAAGCAATGAAGTACACTTTTGTATTTTCATGTTTTTAGAACTTTAAAAGCAACCGCACTAACAAGTAGCTACAACAATTAGACATCATTTACAAGTGCACTGTCCAAATGTGTTATTACCGATGTCTTCCTCAATGCCCAGCTGAAGTTTCTTGCCCTCCATCTTCTCGATCTCCTCATCATTGAATTTGTACCAGTCGTTGGTGTGGGCGTCTCTTACATGAGCGATGTAGTGTCCAGAGTATGCACTCACACCACGATGAATCAACACCGCACTGAGCTCATACATACACTTCTCTTCTGAATTTAGAGGTGGAGGAAGAAGAAAAGAATCAAGCAATGTTAATTAATTACAGTTTCCTGTTCATTATCTCAGATTCCTAAATTACATACACTAATGTCTGAAAAATATGCGGTCAGTCAAATATATTTTTTTTCGAATAAACACTTGCATTCAGCACTTAATGTATCAAAAGTGATAGATTTTACAATTGTCTATATCAAAGAACACTGGTAAAATGTATCATGGTTTCCACAAAAAAGTATTAAGCAGCAGAACTGTTTTAATTGATAATAATAAGAGTGTAACGACCATCTTCTACCGTGTGACTCCACCGGACAGGGTGTAAAAAGTATCGCTTTTTATTTCTTTCTTACTGCTTGATTCACGTCTGTTTTAGTTTTTAATAACCAATTCTTACTATGTGTAAGTAGTTGTTTGTTAGCATGTGTTTTTGACAGTGTTCATTATTCAGGATTACTGATAAACTTCTGCCATTTGATTTATCTATTCTAATTTTAATAAATAAGTTATTTTAGTAACGTTACTTCAATATATTCTTCAATACATACTACATGGAAATGAAATAACACACATATATATATATATATATATATGCGTGTTTGGCTTAGTGTCATGTTAGATTAATTTTAATACTCATACCTTTTGTTGTTTTAATATTTTGAATTGTTTTTAGGTTTATGTTTTTTCATTTAAATGTTTAGTTTTGAAATGTTGTTGTAAGCATTTGTCATTTTTTTTCATTTCTTCATTTTCTTAAATGTGTATATATAGTATTTATAGAGTTTTAACTTATAGTTAGTTACTTTTTCTTATTTGTAATTCGCTTTGGATAAAAGCGTCTGCTAAATGACTAAAAAGTAAAAGTAAATAAGAAACATTTCTGAGCAGCAAATCTGCATATTCGAATATTCCTGTATAATCTCGTGACACTGAAGACTGGAGTAAAGATGCTGAAAATCCAGCTTTTGCCATCATAGAAATAAATGACATTTAGCATTATATTTAAACAGCAAACTGTTTGTTTACAGTTTAGTAATAATTCACAATATAACAGTTTCTACTGTAGTTTTGATCAAATATATTGTCTTGGTGAGCATAAGAGACTTTTCCAAAACTGCAGAGTACATACTAAATGCACAGCAAACCTTTTCCTTCCAAAAATGGCCCCATGTCAAGAACTTCTGGAAAACTAATGAAGGTGTTGAGTTTCTTCTTATGACTACTTTGCCTATAAAAAGCAGAGACAAACAGAAACAAATGATTAAAAAGGTCTATAAATCATTTAGTAACAGGTCTGATAATTGACAAAAATTACGACACTCACCTATCAAAAACAAAACGCATGAGCTGAAAATTGAGTGTGCGGGGAAGACTCTGGAGCTTGATCCGACGGGTGGCGTTCTGTTTACTCTGACAGGTCTCGCAATAGTAGCGATTATCACCGTCCAGCTTCTCCTCCTAAACAGCACGAGGAACAACACATTGAGACCCTCTACATCTGATCTGCACTGACATATGGAGCTGTCAGGCAAAGAAATGTGAGGAGTCACCTTAAGAAACTCCGTTACACACTCCGTGAGGTTTTTGAGTCCTTGAATGTTCAACTCCAGCTCATAAAATCGTGAAGGTAGAGGAGACTCGCGTCCACATTTATTGCATCTGGCATAACACAAAAAAACCAAGCACTTATTACTATATTATAACACATTAAGCTCAGAGTGAGAGTAATAAATGCCTGCATCTGAAAATAACTTACACTGTAACATAAGCGAACTGTCCACAGAACTGCTGTTGAATGACATTTTGGAGATTTGGGACCTTCTGCTTTGAAAGTGTGTCTTCAAGAAGTGAGAGGAAGAGTTTGGAGAATTCCTGAGCATCCTAACAATAAAAGAAAACCGCATTTTTAGCTTTTCCATGATCCACAAGGCACTCTAACTTGCTTCATCTTGAGCTGGCCTACCTGCTGTTGTCCTGTGTCGAGCCCAAGAGCCTTGACCAGCCCCGAGGGGTCGATATACCGTCTGTTGCTGTTCTGTAGCAATGCAAACAGATTCTGGAGATGTTCACATATCGTCTGTGGTTCATAATCTGCAGAATAATGTGCACAAATGACAAAAAACATTTTAAATGATTTAAATTATTTTAAACATATGTAATGCTTCCAATATTCCAATAATAGCTTCAAAGCATCTCCAGTTAGAGTTACTGAATGGCAATAGTCGCTACAATAAATGTTGCATGCTACAATGGCATAATATTTTTCTAATGACAAATATAGCATGATGACGATAAAACCATCCAGGCTTTAAAAGACGGACCCTTGAGCTCACCTGAATCTGTGTTGTGCCCTTCTGCTCTGGAATTCTGAAATTGATATAAGGCTCTACGAAGCTCCAGATTGTGGAACCAGACCTGGAGGAAAGTGTTCACGTAACATGTGGCACCAAGATTCGTCAAGCCCACAAATGTGTTCTGCAACAGAGAGAGCAATCACATAAATGTTGATTAATAAAGGCGTTTGAGGACCCTTGCATTCTAGTTTTGTTATTGTTAACGGATACTTTACCTACAAAAGATCACTTTCTATAATTTAATCAAAGCTCAAATAAAATAGAAATATTAAAGAAAATACTTTCTAAATTTAAAAAAATGTTGCCTTGACAACTAACTAAAGCAAATAAGTTTAAACTTAATAACAATTACTAATGTATACACACACTCACAATACAAATGACTGCAATTACTAAACTGAAATTAAAATTTAAACAAAAATATAAAAATAATAATATAAAATCCCATTTAAAATATTAGTAAATAATAGCATGTACATAATACCAAAATAGCACTATTTCATTATTTATGTATTATAGAGAGACTCCCCCCCCCACATCCCACATGATTGTAAAGCACTTTGGGTGTAAAGCAATACACAATAAAGCGCTATATAAATGCATCATTCATTTATTAGAATGCTATAGATTCACCTACTGTATGCTTTTCATTATTTTAAATGAAGTTATGTTATCCAGCGCACCTTATCTCGTCTTTCAGAATTTGGGTCATCGATGTTGTGGAAGGCATTTTCATCAATTTCTCCTAACCATGATTGTTCCCCTATACCGACTAGACAGTTGGGATTCCCTTTACAGTTCCTCCTGTGTGGCAGCAAAAAGCATGTTTTCACAGTTGTTTCATTGAAGTAGTCTCTTTAAGACAAAATTACACTCCACTGCATGGATAGAATTAAACAGTAAACACAGATCACTATCGACTTCAAAATACCTGCATGTCCCTCTTTTGCACGCCAGCACTGCTATCCTATAAGCTAACTCTATATGTTCATGTGTGATGTCCTCTGGTTTAACCGCCTCTGCCCACCGCCAAGCAGCTTTTTCCAGCTGCAACCGAGGAGCCATTCTGCACAAAGAAAAGCACAAGTCTTTAGAGTTCTACAAAATACACCTGAACAGACATGTACAGACACCCTGAAAACACAACAAACACACTCTTTTCAAGAGTTACACAGAGATTACATACTGCACACAGCAATAAGTAATTAAAAAACAAACACAGACATTTACACAGAAAATCACATCACACACACTTGACAGATACACACATCTGTGTGATGCACAGGCCTTGTATCACTGGTCCAGTATGCACAATACTTTGGATTTTACCCCATACATCAGAAAAACACTCTAATGACAGCTAAATTACATTAACAAGCAAACAACTGGCTAGCACAGCAAATAATATTCAAGAAGCACCACTGAGTCTCAATAAGTACATACATTTTTGATTATCACATCAACATAATTCACAGTTTAGATTAAAACATACCGTCAAAAATAAACACGCCGGTTTACGGGCTCAACACAGCTGTATTGTTTTATAAATCTTTAGGAAACACAACAATATTGAATGTTTTCATCGAGGCTGCTAAAGCTGCGCAGTTAGCATGCTAGCAGCTAGCTCTTGACTTATTTTCATTAAATACATGCACCTGGCGTGAATTTACCAAGATATTCTTGACTGTGAAGATGTTTCATAAATATAGGAATTTTAAATCACACTTTATTGATTGTACGTTTGTATTTAGCGCCCTTGCGTCAGCTTTTATATAAATATTTTTGTCCCTTCGTCAGTTTCAAACTTCTATGAGACGTACGTACTTACGCGTGACGTAATCGCGGCGTCTGACGTCAGTACGTCAGTGGGCCGCTCAATGTCGCGCTGTTGCCACACACGGCAAGATACTGTTTTCCTTAACTTTCTCGCTAACAGTTACTCTGGAAACAATACAATGCACTGAGTTATTGAAATGGAAATCAAACTATTGAAAGAACAGGATAACATGCTGTTTTTTGAGCTAGATGATATTTCAATGACATGCTGAAGTTAGGGTTGCCAGTTTAATCGTATTTTTCAATTTCAATACCAACAATACATATTTTTTTCTACCTATTAGATTGTGTTTTATTAGCGTCTACATCTACCACAACCCCAAAACTACCCCTTACAGTAATGCAGATACATGACATATTGTTGTTCAGCGTGAGAAAAAGGATGTGCGCATGCGCAGTAAGCCGAGGTAGGGAAATCTAACGGGTTGGATAAAATGTCAGGACACCGGTGTCATTCTGCACCCTGCCAGATTATGCATCCCCCGGTATTGGTAGGTTTAGGAGTAGGTGTGGAGGAGGGGATGCATAAACTGGCAGGGGTGCAGATTTCGGCACAACACCGGCAACCCTAGCTGAAGTACACCACAAATTGCACAGCAGGTTTCTGTCATTTCCTCTCATGCTTATTATTATTATTATTTGCATCTTGGAAAAGTTAAATAGATGTCATAGTTTTAAAGAAACTGTATGTTCATATCGTACAAATAATGTGGCCTAATTATTTGTATGAACATAAAATATTCAGCATCTCAGTCAGACCTAAACTGAACACTTTTTACAGGTATAGCCTATTTGGCTACAGAAATCTAGCCTAATGATCTTGTGTGCTGCTTTAACTACTGTGCATCTATTGTTTTATTTATTTTAATTTTAGTTACATTCGTTTGGCATTTTGAAGAATATAAACCACAGGCCTAAATTGATAAATTGTGTTCTCGTCACTTTAATCACATTTTTTGTGGGAATTGTGCTCAAAAGGATTCCATTGTAGATTATGAGACACATTCACACACTTAAAAGAGAAAAGTCCAATGAAACTTTTAATAAGAAGCTTTGCTAAAGGTTTAAAAGCTTTTTATTGGACTTTAAACTCCACCTTTGAACGTTGAATGAGAACATGTCGTACAGAGGTTTCTGTGTCACATGAAGGTCATGAATTAAGCCCAAAGAAAGGGAATTTATGCAAAAGTGTGGTATAAGGGCTGAGCGTTCTTTGAATTTGTTCAAGTATTGCTGTGGATACATTTTGGCCGAGTCCATCTGCTTGAATGAAGAAATATGTTTGCATGACCTGCTTCAGGTCCCACTGCAAGCTTCTTATTGGGTTTATGTTTCACACCAGCACTACATTTTTTTTATTGATGTAAATCATTTTATAGAGATTTAGAACCATTTAGGCTAAAGGTTTGGACACATTAATGACAATTATTTTAAGATGTGGGAAATACAATAATGCAGAATGAATAGTTATGCCCAAACCTTTGTATTGAATTATAATAGTACACAGCTAATTATAAAACTCCAACCGTTGGCCTTTAGTGCTCAACAAACACTTGTCCGAATGTAATCAGCATGACAGATGTTTAGCTCTGTCTTCAGCTGTAGATGGTGCTTGGGTCGGGGCAGCTTTGAGGGGGTCCTGCACGGCTCCTCCTTTAGATCCGTATTGGACCTGTTGTCATGGAAATAGTTCAGACGCATAAATTTGACAAAGAGTCTCCAAAGGCACAAAAGCCAGGATGATGAACAAGGATTAAGCTCGACGTATCTGAGACGCCATAGACAAATATTCCTGCTTTAAAAGCACTTCTTTAGGGGTGTTTCACGGGCTTTATAAATGAAGGGAATGTTTGGTTTTCACAAGAGTAGACTTTGTGCGGTACAAATGCGACAGAACTATTGCATTTAATATTGGAGGATCAAGTGCTTTGCTTGGACACGAGAGATGGCCAGAGTGCGATGCATTCAGCACCTGTCAGGATGGTTTGTTCTGTTCAGCTTAATGACACGCCAGAGTCACTCCATTGAGACAGGTAGGGTGATGGGTGTTCGGTTCTAAAGATTTATTCTGTTATTACCTCGTTCACTCCGACACTTCTTGCAGTTAGGTTTCTTCTTGTATTCTCATTTGTGTGTATTGGCATTAGAACTAGTTGGAATTGCAATGGCTCTCACAGACATTTGGCTTGTCCCGTGTAGCCCTAATTTGTCTTAAGACAACTGTAATCTAATGAAGTTAATTGGAAGTCAATTCAAAATGACATTTAATCTTTGATTAGTAGTTTTTCAGTTCCTAAAATGTTTTAAAGAGTTTATTTGCAAAAACAGATAACTCCGATAAATGTTCAAAAATCATGTTTTGTATTATATGTTCATGTTTATTGTGTTAGTTAGCTATATTTGTTAGATATTTTTTAACCTAATCAAAAGAACCCAATAGTTTGATTGAGATTAAATGGAATGCACAAAGAAAAAAAAACGTGATTTTTGAAAAATTTTCAAAACGGACTTATCTGTTTTTGCAAATCAACTCTTCATATGTTTTTAATGCTTAAAATGTTTCAAAACAAACAAAAACAGTTTAATAATAAAATAATTTGTATTTATTTAAAACATTGTATTATTTAAACTTTTTATAATCTTTATCTTGCAAAATGTGTGTGTGTGTGTGTGTGTGTGTGTGTGTGTGTGTGTGTGTGTGTGTGTGTAGCCTATATATATATATAGCCTATATATATTATAGTAAATATTATTTATATATATTAAAATCAAATAAAATGTATGTTATATTTAATTACATATACAAACATTACAAGTAATTACATTTTTCATTATGAGACAATACATCTTGCTAAGGATAATTCATTTGATCTGACATTAAATGACTGATATCTGATCTGGTCCTGTGAAAAGCCCCTGGCATCGGTGTCATTACCCAGAGTTGGCACGCTCTCTGCTGTTTCTAGAGTTTGGAATTACAGTGGGAACTGATTGGAGTTCAGAGCACCTTGGTCTGGCCAATTAAAACATTTATAGGGCACTCACTATTCTGCTGCTGCTCATTTTTGTGGAAACTCAGTTAAGGACACATGGTTACACAATGTTTTGAGGTATTGGTGCTTTTCCTCCAATAGAAGGTTTCTCTGGACATTCCTGGCAGTGAGACATCACAGATCTACCGGTTGCCCTTGGTAACAAAGCTAATAAAAAAAGGAGAGGTTGTAAATCTTCCTATTATTTGTTTCGTACCCCAGATGGGGGTGGGGTGGGGGAATGTAAAGCCAGTTCATGCTTGCGGTCTTTCTAGATTAGAACTGGATTTGTTTTGTTTTCTTTCCATCCATGTGTCCTTTATTTCAATCTACATGACCATTAAAGGAATAGTTAATCCAAAAATGAACCTTTCAAACTCAGGCAAGTTTGTTTCTTCATCAGAACAGATTTGGATAAATGTGGTGTTATATCACTTGCTCACCAGTGGATCCTCTTTAGCCAATGGGTGCCATCAGTATGAGAGTCCAGCGGATAGAAACTTAACTATAATCCACAAGTAATCCACACCACTCCAGTCAATCAGTTAATGTCTTCCTCCAGTGAAAAAGTACATCCCCTGTTGTCCTCTCTCATCAAAATCCATAAACAGATTTGTTTAGGACTGATTTCACTTGTAAATGAGGCTTGATCTAGCATTGAGAAAGCAATATTATAGATAGAAGACTCATATTTTAGCCAGAAGCAATGGCTAAAAGTTAAAAACTTCTTAATGATGGATTTGTTTATTATAAACATGCAGCTTTTCACTTAACCAGATGTTAATTGATGGACTGGAGTCGTGTGGATTACTTGATTTTGAATGTTTTGGCAATCTCAATATTCCCAACAGTGAATGTCGTGGACTTCTGTGGACAGACAATACAGGGGGACGGCATGATCGTAAAGTCCCACCAGGAGTCCCGGAAGTACTACTTTGTGTCCATTGGGACGGATTGCCACCTCACCATGCAGTCCGCCACCCCCCGGGACAATGTGCAGTTCTACTTCCGCTTCTTTTTGGTCTACAGCCTGCTAAGAGTGTCCCCGCACAGCCCCGCACCCCTCCTCCCAGAATCACCCAGGGGGTCCTCCTCATCTGGCCCAACACGGCCTGATCTGAGCTGGGAGCCAACCACCAGGGAGGGGCCTGAAGACCCCTGCCATGCTGGCTCTTACATCCAGTTCTACGATGGGAGGGATAAGTCCGCACCCCCTATTGGCCAGCCACTCTGTGGGAAGACCCCTCCCCGACCAGTGTTGTCAACGGGCAACTTTCTAACTCTTCGTCTTGTGACGCGAGGAACTCAGCCAAGGGTGGACTTTGTTGGAGACTTTACTTCATTCAGGCTGGGTTAGAATGTTTTTACAACCACGTCTCTTTTTCTTGAAGTTTAAGAATGATTTTATATCAACAGTCTGCTCATATTGTTTGTCTCTCCAGGTTTTAACCATTCAGAATGCAGTGGAGAACCTTACTTCAGCTGTCGCAATGGGAAGTGTATTCCCATGAGTCTGGTTTGTGCAGATGATAAAGGCATTGACAACTGTGGCGATGGCAGTGACTTAATCGATTACCCTGGCTGCAATGGTCAGTAAAGAGTTTATTTTGAGAAGGCTTTTCCATCTGTGATTGGTTTTGACAGATCTTGCTCTTGTTTTTGTGTGTTTCAGGTCCTCTATCTACACCCAAGCCCCCACAGCATCATGCTACCCAACCAGTACAGATGCTGAATGTTCCCACTCGGACAGTGTCCACTTTAAAGAACTGTGCCTCTCCAAACGCCATTCCTGATCCAGACTCTGTGACTGGTACGTAGTTCTTAAATACAATAAAATGTGCAAAAACAAACTGCAACATGCTTTAAATGATTAAACTCAGACTAAGAAAAATGGTATGGTTCTTTTTAGAACTGTTCACTGAAAGGTTCATAGGTTAACTAAAAATGGTTCTTCTATAACTTTACTGTGAAAATGCTCTTTTTGGAATCTTTATTTTTTAGGAGTGCATATTATGGAGGTGACTGGTTTGTAAAGCACATCCCATCCACATTTTAAAGAATAATTCCCATTGGCTAGATGGCTGAATGTTGCATTTTCAGAACTTGTTGCATTTTCATATTTCTTAATGTATGTTGAATTTGCAATAAAATAAAACACATTTAAAGGAATGACTGAACCTGAAAATATCCCAAAATGAAACTGTCTTAATTTACTTACCCTCATGTCATTTCAGTTCTATTTGACTTTACTTTCTTTATGACTTGAGTGAAAAACCACCCTAAAACTAATCCATACAACTATACTTCAAGTCTTCTGAATTCATACGATGAAATTTAAGCGGTTACTCACAAAAAAATCCTTCTATTTACAGATTCTAAAAGGGGGTTTTATCAATTACATTTATAGGTATAGTTGGTTGAGAAACATTTTTGGGTTCCCCAAAGAAGCTTTTGGTGAAAAAAAATTCTTAGTTTGAATAACATTTTAAACATCTATATTAGAAAATGTTGCCACTATAGTGAAACAGTGTCTCTAAACATTGTAGTAAACATCTCCTGTTGCCTTCCATTATAGATTTTGTTATGGTACGTAAATGACAGCATTTTCATTTCTGAATAATCTGTTCCTTTAAGATAAGTCAGTAGTTTCTTTCTGGTCTTAAAAACGTGTTTTACAGGCTTCCCAGAATTCTCGGTTGAAGTCCAAACTAACAAAACATGTTACTGTCTAAGCATTCAGTAAATCAGTTTTACATGGCTGTGGGTTTGAAGTCACTAAAGCGGCTGTACAAAATCCAAAATCTTGTTTAAGTGTATATTTAGACCTTAAAATGAATTTGGATAGATAGATGGAAAACCTATATTGTTAGAAGACAGTTCAATGCACAGAACCTAAATATAATGACTATTCCTCAGAACGGCAGCTCTTTCTGAGTGTCCATAAATTTATTTTTATTGCTGTATAATGGTGAACTCTGAAAGGCTAAGGACACAAAGCTAATTGAGGAGCACATAAATGTTCATTGCAAACAGTAAGCTGTAAATCAGCTGCTTGTTGTAACTTCTCAAGAGCGCTAGTCTGCTAGAAACGACTTCTAAATCTAAACTGCTTTTTAAAATCCACAGGTGTTCAAACAATAGCACACTACTTGATGAGACAGATTTCACAAAGAAAGCTTTAGGGACCATCATATCATATTTTACTGTGTAAAACGATTCAACAAAAAGCCTCTAAAACTAAAATTTGTTTCCATTTTTTAAATCCAAATCAAAATATTAGATGAAATACTTAAAAAGTTAAGCAAGAAATATGATACATTTAATACGTAATTAAATTACATAATTGAATAATAATCACAATTAAATGAATGTAGTTTATTATCTGTAGGCATGCGGCCTACTTGGTGTGATTGGATGAGCCATAAAATACAGTGCAATTGTATTTTATTTTATATTAATATAGCTTAGACGAATGAACTATATTGCTTGATGGGACATTTATTAATTCTGTTAACTATTATTAATATAAATATATTCTAATATAATTATAATTTATTATAACATAATTATTGAGTAAAGTGTTTTTTATAATCGCTATTGCTACTAACTTAATCATGCAATATTTATTAATTGATTCCATGAGTGGCATTTTTACAGGTCTAAGAATGTGGAGTGAGTATATTGAGTATTTGTGCTGAATATATTGAAATCTCACTAGGAACTGTACATCGTTGTTCTTTAAAGAAATCCTTTCTTCTCCAGATTCCCAGTCTTCCATTTCTCTGCTGGCGCTGTATGTGGTTCTGGGTGTGACGGCAGGAGGGGCTCTCCTGTGCTGGTGCTGTTGGGCCCCTGGCTGGTTCCTGTGGCGTGTGAGTGTGTTTCGATTCTTGCCCTGCTGCAACTCCTGCTGTGCGTCCTGCCAGCTCTGCGGACGGAGCTGCTCGCAAAACAAGGACCACCGACTGGCCAAGGTTACACCGGAAGGAGCCGCAACTCCTGTATCTTCTACCACCACCACGGTGGCTGTGTAAATACACTCATCTGATATCTCCTATAGATCTTTAAAAGACTCATAACGGAGAGGATGAGGACAATATGTTAGGAAGTGGTATATTAGTATTAGTGTTCCTTTTTCAGTTTTTACAATGAAAAAAGGAGCAAGTATTGCTAGGCAGTGGAGTGTTTTTCACTGAAACATTTTTGTCTTCAAAAATTATAGAATATAATTCTATAATTTATAACAAAATCTGCTATTTTTATTTTTTACACTGGATTTGTTATATATTTCATAGATACTGGATCTGTGGAAACATCATGAACCTAGATTTCTAGTTTCTAGCTGGTTTTGTAAAAAAGGAATACAAAAGTCCACACTATACTTACCTCAGTGGGTTACAACTAACACTAGGACAATCCGGCTACAAAGTACTGAAAAATGTTTTGTTGTTAAAAGTCTCCAATAAAATATTCATAAAGCTAACAAAGCTACAAGAGAGCATTATTATAACTGCATTTTATTGGAGTTACTGGTCACTGTACTCGCCTCCAGTTGATAATATTGTGAAGTTTTTGGACTAGTCTGTTTCCTGAGCATGTGCAGTCGTGACTCTATGTCTTATTAAACTATTGGATTGCATATAAAAACTAGATTGAAGATTGTTTATCAATCTGATACGCAAATTATTCAAAGGAATAGTTCACCCAAAAATTGTAATTGTCTTTAAATGTACTATAGCTGTAGATTAACTGTATATAGAACTATAGATGAGTTTGTTTCTTCATCAATCAGATTTGGAGAAATTTAGTGTAATGTCTTGCTCACTAATGGATCCTCTGCAGTGAATGGGTGCCGTCAGAATGAGAGTCCAAACAGCTGATAAAAAGATCACAATAATTTAAGAATAATAAGAAACAAATCCATCAAGACATTTGTAACTTCAAACCATCTCCAAAATACCAGTCCATAATCCATAATAATGCTTCCACTAGTGCTTCATCAAATCTGTTTCGATGAGGAAACAAACTCATCTACATCTGAAGGTGAAATCATTTAGTTTTCTTGGGAATTCCAAGTTTTACCCCCATGTATTTTGTTGTTTGTGTTTTTTTTTTTTTTCTTTTACGTATTTGTCCACTGTAATAGAAGATAGAATGACATGTATCACAACTTTTGTCAGGCATTTTGAATTTGTGTTGATATAAATAAAATAACAATAATAAACAAACAAGGTCAGTCATATGGAATAATGAGAAAGGGTCAATGGTCATCACTCATGGTGGTTTGGATTTTACATTACACCCTGAATATAAAAAAAAAAAAAAGTTTTTTTGTCATCATGCACCAAAAACACTATTCCCAAATTAAAACAAACATTTTGTAAATTAGAAGCATTTGTTATTGGATTACAACCCAAAATCCAGAAATATTGGGACGTTTTTTAAATTTGAATAAAATGAACACCAAAAGACTTTCACTTTCATAAATCACTTTCATATTTTATTCACAATAGAAAACAGATAACATAACAAATGTTTAAGCTGAGAAATCTTAAAATTTTATGCACAAAATTAGCTAATTTCAAATTCGATGCCTGCTACAGGTCTCAAAATAGTTGGGACGGGGCATGTTTACCATGGTGTAGCATCTCATCAAATTTTCAAAACAGTTTGAAGACGCTGGGCACCGAGGTTATGAGTTTCTGGAGTTTTGGTGTTGGAATTTGGTCCCATTCTTGCCTGATATATGTTTAAAGCTGCTGAAGCGTTCGTGGTCATCTTTGACGTATTTTTCATTTAATGATGCTCCAAATGTTCTCTATAGGTAAAAGATCTGGACTACAGGCCAATTCAGCACCCGGACTCTTCTACTACGAAGCCATGCTGTTGTAATAGCTGCAGTATGTGGTTTTGCATTGTGCTGCTGAAATACACGTAGTCTGGAGGGGAGCTTATGTTGCTCTAAAACCTTTATGTGCCTTTCAGCATTCATAGTGCCTTCCAAAACATGCAAGCTGCCCATACTGTATGCACCTATGCACCCCCATACCCTCAGAGATCCTGGCTTTTGAACTAAACGCTGATGACATGCTGGAAGGTCTCCTTCCTCCTCCACGGACATGGCTTCTGTGATTTCCAACAAGAATGTCAAATTTGGACTCGTCTGACCATAGAACACCTTTCCACTTTGAAACAGTCCATTTTAAATGAGCATTGGCCCACAGGACACGACCATGCTTCTGGACCATGTTCACATATGGCTTCCTTTTTGCATGAAAGAGCTTTAGTTGGCATCTGCAGATTGTGTTGTTTCTGCAGATTGTGTTTACCGACAGTGTTTTCTGGAAGTATTCCTGGGCCCATTTAGTAATGTCAATGACAGAATCATGCCGATGAGGGATGCAGTGTCGCCTAAGGGCCCGAAGACCACGGGCATCCAACAAAGGTTTTCGGCCTTGTTCCTGACATACAGAGATTTCTCCAGTTTCTCTGAAACTTTTCATGATGTTATGTACTGTAGATGAAGAGATTTGCAAAGCCTTTGCAATTTGAT
Organism: Gymnocypris eckloni scoliostomus; assembly: GCA_027564155.1. Classification (NCBI taxonomy): domain Eukaryota; kingdom Metazoa; phylum Chordata; class Actinopteri; order Cypriniformes; family Cyprinidae; genus Gymnocypris; species Gymnocypris eckloni. Next base: position 19,520,967 of record CM050431.1, read on the forward strand.
GTTGAGGAACGTTGTTTTTAAGGTATTCCACAATCTTTTTACGCACTCTTTCACAGATTGGAGAGACTCTGCCTCTCTAAGACATCCCTTTTATGTTACAGACCTGATGTCATTTAACTTAATTAGTTGCTAGATGTTCTCCCAGCTGAATCTTTTCAAAATGTCTTGCTTTTTCAGCCCGTTGTTGCCCCTGTGCCAACTTTTTTGAGACCTGCAGCAGGCATCAAATTTGAAATGAGCTCATTTAGTGGATAAAAGTGTAAAATGTATACATTTAAACATTTGTTATGTTATCTATGTTCTATTGTGAATAAAATATTGGCTCATGTGATTTGAAAGTATTTTAGTTTTCATTTTATTAAAATGTAAAAATATCCCAACATTTCCATAATTCGGGTTCATGCATATTCAAATGTATTGTTCTGATATTTCAATTCAATGTAAGTCACTGATGTTGACAAAGGTAGTCTGTATGTTAAGTTTCTTATTCTTCTCACCAGGATTGAAGGCTTGACAGACCGTTTAGATACCAGTAAAGCAAAAACAATTTTAATGTGACGAATGTCTCAGATCCTCCTTGGCATTGTTTACAAAAGAGAGAGAAAGTCTGGCAAGCACTTCCATTTCAGATGGCGTCTGTTGCATTTGTCACTCCTAGCAACCTTTCAGAGCAGATACTCTTTGCTCAAAGAAGCATTTCCTTTTCTCTGTTTGACCGATTTATATAATCACCAACCCCCCTGTTCAAACAGGCCCTAGACGTTTAATATCTAACATTAAGGTGACCTCGATTTTTTTCTCTGAACCCAGGCAGTAGATCCTTCTCAGGCATTGAAGGCCACAGCGATGGGTGTGGATTGTTGTTACACTGACCCCATTAAGACCATCTGTAAATACGTTAAATTAATGGCACTGCATTGTTCCTGTGGTATCTCTCTGACACAAGCGGTGGCAAACGTCATTGGTGACCTGGCACAACATGCCTAAATTATTTGGTCTTCAATGTGTCCATAAAATTTATGAGGGGATGTAAATATCACCTAAAACAGACAGAATTCTATAATAGCTAATAATGTACATTTTCCATCTGCTAAACAATGCTTTTGGCCAATATTTGCTGGGGTTTGTTAATTACATAGTTTTTTCCTCTAAAAAGGACAAAGGCTTCCCTTACTGACATCAGATGAGACTTTTTTTTGTCTTATATAGGTTTTATCTAGGGGAGTCTGAGGAAATTAATCGTGATCATAACACAATTTTTTTTTGTCCACTATTTTCTTCGACCGAACTACATAACATAATGTCTCTATGAAAATAGGCTTGATTATTCAGCATTTTTGCTTAACCCAACAATTTACTATCCAGACATTATGTATTGCATAAAAGGTGACATTTAATCTTAGCCTGATTCATAATCTAACTTTAAGGACAATTGTACTTCTTGTTTCAGTTAACAAAAGCTGATACATTAAGTGAAAGTGATTCTTTAAACTTCTCTTTTAAACCACCCATTGAATTACCTGTTTCTGGAGGTTGATTTTTACTTTTAGTTTTCTTACTTGTGTGGACAGTTTTTCAGTTTGGATCTTATTCTGAATGAATTCATGGTAATTGGATATTTTTCATATAGCACAAGATTCTTGGTAGAAATGTCAAGTTGAACTGACATTTTACCCATTTTAAAGTAAGTATCATCAAGGTAAGTCTACTTCCCTCTCAGACACTTTCAGAGTACTGTCTATTGTTCAATCGTAACCTTAAGTTTGTTCACAGTGCCTACAGACATTGTGAGATGGCCCTGTTCATCTTCATCGTCTTTAGTCTTTTACTGGAGGTTAAATCACAAGGTACGTGATCTCTCATGCTTTATAATGATAATAATACAGTGATTTCCATTCGTCTTCCACCTTAAACATTGCAGTTTTGTTTTATTATAAAATATACACATTTTAGAGCTCTAGACCTGACTTTTACAAATGTTGGTAACACATTAAAATAAGGGTTAATTTGCTAACATGAATTATACATTAGTTAACATGAACTAAGAATGAACAATACCTCTACAGTCTTTATGAATATTAGCTAATATTGATATCAGTTTTTTGTAATGCATTAGTTAATGCACTGTGAACTAACATGAAAATGAAAATATTAATTAACTAATGTTAGTTAATGCTAGTTAATATTTATTAAATAACATTAACATAATACTGTAATAATGATTTGCTCATTGTTCATTCATGTTAATGCATTGACTATGTTAATAAAAGAGAGCTCATTTTAAAGTGTTTCCCAAACGTTGAACAGATATTAATGTAATATTTACTTTAACATATTTATATTTATATATATTTTTCTTTTTAAATACATTTTCAAGAGTTCATATTCATAAAAGCTATTTGGTCCAATTATAAGTTGTATACATATATTGGACTTGTATGTTAAATTTGTGACATTATCACATGCACAGACCATTTTTATGCTTTTTATTTATTAAATTAATTTAAGAAACAAAAAAGTGTCTGTGTATGTGTTGATGTCATCGAAGAGCTTTAAAATAATCATTCATTGTTATAATACATTTTGTTGTAAAGGTGAATTTGTGTGTCTCGTGTTTGTTATAGGTTTGCCGCAGGCCAAGCTGACAATATTTCCAACATTTGCTATTGATGAAGAAAAGGTGCAGATGGTCTGTGGAGGTCACGAGGCCATCTCTGAGTGCATGTTTTACCCTGCAGGACAGGAGAACCTTTTAAAACCAAGTGACTCATGTAACTTCTCCATTACTGGTGCCAACCTCATCGCATGGTCACAAGATAAGGAGATTTCACATGTAAACATATCCTGCTATTATACTGTGCATGCATCAAGACAAAATGAATCATCACCTCATTCCGAAAGAGTCTCAATAAGGGTCCGAGGTACGCTGTTTAATCACAAACTATTTGCAAGACAGATAAATTGTTTTTTTGTTGTTGTTCAAAGCAGCTGTTTTTGTTTCTTGCAAGGTTTGCCCGCCATGTCATCTTTGCCACCAATCACAGAGGGCAGCCCAACTAGAATGACCCCCAATGCAACCTTTCAAGGTTGGAATTATCATGACAGTTCCAGATTTGATCATTTAAATAACTAATTTAAGTATTTCAATATTTTTGTCATGTAAGAAAATACTAGAATTTTAGTTGCATGCATTGATGATGTATTTCCAATCAATTGAAATGGTAAATTGGTACAGGGCACAGAGGGGGGTGGTGACAACCTCTGTTTTAGATTTGTAGATTTGCGTCAAATTGTAGATTTGCTATCTACATAAAAGCTTGTATAATTATATTTTAGCAGATATAAAATGTATTTTTCTTCCATCTTGACGACTCTTATGAGTGCAGTACATGTTTTTAAATGCAACTACAGCCAATAAGATTATATTGATATCATAAGCATGAGCCTTGTAGTTGCATTTCAAATAAATGTATACATCCATAAGAGTCATCAAGATGGAAGAAAAAGACTAAAAATGTATATCTGCTAAAATACAATTATACGAGCTTTTAGATAGCGTAAAATCTACATAGACTAATAGATAAATGAACCCATTAAATGGGGTTTAAAGGCTTTGTAAGACCAGTTTCTTATTCTAGCACTCTCTAATCTAATCTGATGCGGTTTCATAATCATTTAAACATTAATTTCAGCGAATTTGTCCACTGTGTCACCATCGAACACAACAACATGTGAGTTTCCTTGATTGATTGTTATTACTTCACAACTATATCCTCTCAACCAACATAACTCTTTTTCATTTTGCACACATGCTTTGTATTATTATTTCATCTGTATTATAATCATCCATTTAACAGTAATATGCCCTTTAATAACATGTAGTGTAACTCTAATTCTGTGGGTTCAATAGCTTTGGCTGTAACATCCAGTACAGAAATCATAACAGATTCGATAACCAGTAAGTTTCTTTCCTTCTCATAATTTCTCTCGACTTATCAAACGTTTTGATTGTCTGGCTTTACTCATCTAAATGTGTTCCATTACTACAGATATGTCCAGTCTTAGTACCCATGACAGCCACAGGTTAACAGATCCTGTAAATGGTGAGTCCTCAGGTCATCTCCTCTGATTTATAACATTACTGTAGCCAAAACACATTGATTGATTTATTTACAAAACCTCAGCATCCTTGGAATCGACTACAATTACTGATACAGAACCTGCATCAGGTAAATACTAATACATTTATATTTATCTAACTATATATGGTCTTAAAATTCCCAATTCACATCTAAGCTTAAAAAGTTGATCAATTAATCTATTAATCAGTGTTCAGCCAAAACAAATGAATAAACATGCTGAATATAATACAGATATGCTAATGGTAAGGTTTTTCTTTATAGTTTTCCCCTTAATGACTGAAGGCCCTGAAATCAAAAAGTACTCAAATACAAGTAAGTAACTTTACTCGGAGGATGAGTTAATAAATGCAGCACATTCATTGGAAACCGGATGGCACTGAACATTAAATACATACATTAATGCAACAGTACATTTCTTGTTAATCTTTGATATCTTTGTCTCACACAGAAATGCTTTTCTTCATTGCTGTGGTTGTAAGTGGTGGAGGAATTGTACTGACTGGACTCGTGGGCATCTGTTTGTATGGATGTACACGTACGTGTAAAGAAACTGACATGTCTTCCTTATGGCTTATAGTTAGATTCTAATTGAACAGATACATGTTCAGCTTGACAATTTGTTGTTTCTTTCATTGCAGGAAAGTCAAAAGCAGAGAGGTAAGGATATATCAGAGTATATTTTGATAACACATGTAAAATCATTAAAGGAATAGTTCACTGAAAATTTTTTTTGCTGAAATTTTACATCATCAGAACAGATTTGGAGAAATGTAGCATTACATCACTTTTCCACTAATGGATCTCATTCTCTCATTCTCAAACAGTTGATAAAAACATCACAATAATCCACAAGCTATCCACATGACTCTAGTCATGACATATTGTGGAGTTAAAACCATGTATTTGTAAGAAACAAATATAGGCTTCTGGCCAAAACATGAGATTATAATCCATGATAAGACTTCCTCCAGTGTTTTGCTTGTAAACAGTGCTTGATTTGTGCATATTTCTCTCCTGATTCAGACTAGATGACATGTTTACTGCAGAAAGCAATATCATATGAGTACATATGTACTGTATTTTAGTCAGAAGCAATGGTTTTAAGTTAAAAACATCTTAATGATGGATTTATTTATTACCAACAGTGGTGGTGGAGTGTGGGTTACTTGTGGAATATTTTGATGTTTTTATCAGCTGTTTGGACTCATTCTGTTGGCACCCATTCACTGTAGAGGACCCATTGGTGGGCATGTGTTGTAATGCTAAATTTCTCCAAATCTGTTCGAATGAAGAAACAAGCTCTACAACTTGAATGTTGAATGTGAGTAAATTGTCAGCAAATAAAACATTTGGGCGTGAACTACTTCTCTAAAATTAACTGAATGAAAATTATATTTGTGAAATCTACTAGGATTTGGATTGAATTCAACAAAAAACATGGTACGTTTTTACCCCCCAATTTAAGCCATTTCTTACTCAAAACATAAATAAAGTCCAAGGTTTGCTGCATTGTAGGACTTTCTTCACCAACGGCCAGTTCAGAAACTGTAAGTATTATCAGTTTACGTTTGTTAGAGCAACTAATTGGATCATTTTAATATTTCCGGCATTTGAATAGATCACTCTTTGTTATTTAGACCGGAGAGGAAGATGCAGTGCTTTATTCAAGCATCAACTTCATGCAACCCCCCTCTCAACCCCCAGGTAAAGAGTAAAGCGAGTCCCCTCTATATTATGCTACCATCATTTTGTCAGTTCTCTCAAACAGTTACATTTGATAAAACTATATCTTCATCTTAGTTTGATCTCTCTCATAGTCATTATTTGATATCTGATGTGTCATGTTATGCAGGAAACACTGAAGAATCAAGGCAAACTGAGGTAAGTAAAGCAGTTGGTTACACATCACACATCAGTTATGTTCATATTAAGATTTAATTTTCCTCCAGGTTGAACTGAATCATTTGTATTGCACCATCCACACCGAACCGGCCATCTCCAGTGACAGCAGGAGTGTTTACAGTCAGCTGAAGGTGCACTGAAAGAATACATCTTTCCCTGCTACTGTTTTCATGCAGGCCAGAGCTGATCGATCTGCATTTTAAACAGGATTTAGTCCTCTGTAGAAAATACATGTCAATGTTATTGTAACTTCTGCTTCTTAATTTCATCATCTTAACCTTTCAAACCTGTGTCATAAACGTCTGACTGATTTCGGGTTACTTGTATTTTCTGTAGTTTCACATGTACAGTATAAGAAACATCAGAAGGCACACAGTATTAATATGCATATTTTTAAGCAATAATAATTACCTAACAATTGTTATACTGTGGTATTGCGAATGGCAGTTGTATTGATGAACATAGAGGCACTCATATTTTGTCCTGTTGCTTTGTGTGAATATTTTACCCGATGTTCATTATTTAAAGCACCTCATTTGTGTTTCTCTTCTGGTTCCTTTTGTACTTTTATCCTGTTCCTCAAAGTTATGTCTGAAATCTCTTCGAAGACTGGAGTAGTTGAAATCAGCTTTGCAATCAGGAATACAATATATTAAGATTCATTTTAAACTGGAATAATATTTCACAATGATACCGGTTTTGTATTTGTGATAAAATAAATGCAACCTTAGCGTGCAAGAAAGACTTTTCCAAAAATGTAAAACAAAAGATTCTCTCCAAGCCCAACCTTTTGAATGGTGATTTACTTTAAGAAATAATTGTATTTTATGTTTGTATAACTTTTTTTAAATCACCATTTTAAGTTTGTTTTCTTCTTTTGTTTTTGAATGACTGAAAACAGACTTACATCAGAATGTAAAACAGCAGATGTCTTGTTTGTGCCGCTCCGTCTCTGCTCAACCACAATGGTGTCCTGTGGCTTAACACTTCAGACAAACACAAACAATCGTGAGACTACTAATAAATTGACCTAATTAAAATGATATTCTGAACTTCCCTTTAGCATCAGATAAATAAAATGTTGCTGATCATTATACTTCTGTGTCATATGTTTAATTTGATACAAACCTGTGGTGTCGTTTGGTATATCGTGTATGTTCTGATGTGGTGTGTGTCTGTACGTCAGTTCATCACTCTTTCATGTGTCGCTGACATGGTGCTGCTCATCCTCCTCATCTTTACACTCTTTCTGGAGGTAAAACCTCAACGTAAGTGCCATTTGAAATATTTCAATTAATATGAATTTCACATCAAGTGTCTGCTCTCCTCTGCTTTAGGAGAGTATGCACATTTTATCTTTAATATTTTTAACTGTCACAACTGCTGATTTAAGGTATTATTTATAAAATAACACAATAAACATATAGCAGAATAATTCAGATATGACAAAATATGCAGAGCTGTACTTTGCAAAATCAACCCATTTTTATTTATTTAATAAATACATCTTGATTTATTTTTGTGTTTAGTATTCAATTTAATTTAGTTTATTTTTATATAATAAAAGGGGGTTTATTATAGCGTTGTAAAATCTCACTGTTTAGATTGTCATTTATGAGTTACTATATTATAATCGAATGCTCTACTATCACGTGTCTGTGTGTGTTTGCAGATGAGCGGCCGGACATTACAATCAAGCATGATTCTGAAAAGGGTGAATTTAGAATTATTTGTGTGATTCCAGGATCAGATATTGGTGGTTATACTTGTTTTCTTTCTCTTGGAGATGAATATCCACAATTTAAAAAGATACAATCTCATGAACAGTCTGGAAAAACACAGTGTCGTTTTACGGTCTTGGAATATGAATTTTCAAATAATCTGAAGTCAGTCAAGAATAAAGAAGTGAGCTGCAGTTATTATCCACAAAACACAGCATTTGAACGATCATTCAGTGACAAGATCAACCTTACAGGTCTGTACTGTTAATAATATTCACCTTTTCACATTAAATGCTAATTAATTGTCAGACTTTGTCTTACTCTGCCTTTGTTTCCTCACCCTTATATGGTCCTTCCTGTTCCCCATCATTAGTTAATCAGTCTCCGTCTGTGTCTTGACACACACACACACACACACACACACACACACACACACACACACACACACACACACACACACACACACACACACACACACACACACACACACACACACACACACACACACACACACACACACACACACACACACACACACACACACACACACACACACATTATTGATGCCTACTTGGGAAAATATGTAATCACCTGCAAAAACTGCAATGCTTCCAAATTACTGGTCAAGAACGAAAATTGTGTAAACAGCATAGAAATATTTAAGCTGACACCCCCCTCTGCTGTCTAAAGCAGGAATTGACAAAGATGTCTGTGATATTATAGCCCAATAAAGTATGTACTCACAATAACAATGGAATTTGGACCCTCTTCAGTTTGCCTATCGGCCAAATAGATCAACTTGATGATGCCTCTCAGGTCCTGCACTCCTCCCTCACTCACATTGACAGCAAAAATGGCAACTATGCAAGGCTGCTTTTCATCGACTATAGCTCCGCTTTCAATACTATAGTCCCCACCAAGCTGGCTGTTAAACTCTCAGACCTCGGCATAACCTCTTTACTTTGTGACTGGATTCAAGATTTCCTCACCGCCAGACCTCAAGTGGTGAAAGTCGGCCAGTTCACCTCCAACTCCATCACCCTGAACGTAGGAGCCCCACAGGGCTGTGTCCTGAGCCCCCTGCTCTGCTCTCTATACACTCACGACTGCGTGTCCTCTCACAGCTCCACTTCTAGAGTTAAATTTGCTGATGATACTGTGGTTCTGGGCCTCATTAACAACAATGATGAGGCCGCAAACTTGGATGAGGTGGAGAGACTCACATCATGGTGCCAGGACAACTGTCTCTCTCTGAACGTGAGCAAAACTAAAGAGCTGATCGTGGACTTCAGGAAGAGACAGCAGCAGCCCTACACTCCTCTTATGATCAGTGAGACCCCTGTGGAGAGGGTGAGTAGTGTCAAGTACCTCGGTGTAAACATCTCCGAGGACCTGACATGGACTACACACATTCAGACTCAGGTTAAGAAAGCCAGGCAAAGACTGTACCATCTGCGACAGCTGAGGATATTCAGGGTCTCACCAACAATCCTGAAAACTTTCTACTCAGGGGCCATAGAAAGTGTACTGACTCAGTGCATCTCAGTGTGGTATGGTAATTCCTCAAACCAGGACTGCAAAGCTCTACAGAGAGTCGTGCGCTTAGCTGAGCATCTCAGGGTCTGCTCTCCCCTCTCTGCAGGACATCTACCTCAAACGCTGCAAAAGCAGAGCTGCTAAAATCATCAAAGACTCAAATCACCCCGGTAACCATCTTTTCTGTTTACTGCCATCTGGCAAGCGCTTCAGGAGCATGATGGCAAAAACTGAGAGACTGAGGAGGAGCTTCTTCCCTCAGGCCATCAGGCTCCTTAACACAAACTCAGTTTCATAAACATTTACAAGACTCAATTTATTAACTCCAAAACATTCACTATTCTCATCATCCGTATTGCTGCTATGTGTACATACCCGGTACAACCCGTTTGCACATCCCTCTTGCACATCCCTGTTCATATTACTATTTATTAAGTCCCAGTATACTGTTTTACACATCTTATTTGTTTTGCACTTTTTATTCTACTGCACATTTTACTCTTTATTTATCTTCTTCTTTTTTATTTATATTTATATATATGCTCTTGTGTTGTGTTACTTCTATTTAATTTTAATTTTTTTGTATTGTCCACTGAGCGGACTTGACTTGATTTACATTTCAATTCTGATTATACCCTGTATAATTTAGTATGTGACGAATAAACAAACCTTGAACCTTGAATTTAACTATTTTCTTAAAACTGTACTGTTCTAAATTTTAGTACTGTTTAAGTAAGTTTTAAAACCTTTTTTAGTAAGTTCTTTCTTTTTTGTATTTTTTATTAAATCATTAGCTATGTCAATGACAGAAACCAGAGCTGTTCAAACAGTTCAATCTAGTAAAGGTGGGGTAGGTGGAGAGGAAAACAATAAGCTAGCGTTAAAAGCACAAGATCTCATCGTCCCTACAAACCACTCTCCAAACCACAAGTCCTCCTGTGCACAGGCAGACAAGCCTTAAACAGAAGATGTCTTGTTCTTGCAGCTCCAGCTCGACCATAGTTGTGTCCTGTGGCTTTGAATGACCTCAACACTTCCGAAAAATACTACAACAAAAGCTATTGGGAGAAAATAAGACTTAAATATGACATTTATATTCAGAGCTTCCCTTATCATCAGAAAAAAAAAATTGTTTGTGTTTTTATTTATTTGGTTTGATATCCTTGAAGTTGCCTAACTTATCATTATATTATATTGTGTTTAATATTACAGAGATTTTTTAGGAATAGGTTCCTTTCATTGCTTGCTACTTCCTCGTGTATGTTCTGATGTGGTGTGTGTCTGTACGTCAGTTCATCACTCTTTCATGTGTCGCTGACATGGTGCTGCTCATCCTCCTCATCTTTACACTCTTTCTGGAGGTAAAACCTCAACGTAAGTCAGTTTACATTGTTTTATTAGCTTTGATCTCATATCATATCTTCTCCTCGGCTTTAGACACGTTTTTGTCTTTAATATTTGCTCCGTTATCTGTCAGAAGTGCTTATTTTAAGTACTACCAACATTTACAAAATAGTACAATCAATATTTAAAGCCCAAATAACAACTGCAAAACATTTAACAGATATAGACAAAATACGCACAGCTGCGGCATATCAAGCAATTTGTGGAAAAGGGGACGTGATGATGGGGAAAAAATTTGATATGTTTCAGTGCGTATGCTTTTACATTATTTTAAAATGCATACACGTGTATTTGTGTTACAGTATGTCTAAACAGTGTATGCTGTTTGTTCTGCAGTTGTTTGAGTTGTTTAAGTTGTGAATAAACACAAACGCAAAAGCCACTGTTATTTTTAGGTGGATGACTTTCTTACTGGGTTGTAGTTTTCTTCTAGCTGCATGCATGAATTAGATGCACGTTGTCAGAAATAGCTTGTAAAAGGTGATATGTCACAGCAGTAGTTTTTGGATTTCCTCTGAACCTCTGCCTTGTTCTTATCAACCAGTGGTTCTTAACCTTTGACTTGAAGGCCACCGATTGTCCAACACAACATTCAAGGGCCCTATTACTGGCTATTTTCTCTGGTATTTCGGTTTTATGCATGACAATGTTGCTTGATTTTAACAGAAATAATTAGATACGCTTAATTTTGTGATAAGATTCAAGTTTTGTTTTGTTTGTTATTATTCATTAACACTTGATTTAATTGTGTTTTTAGTACATTAATTTCTAAACATTTTTTTATTATTATTTGAATAAGTTTAAGTAATCTTTCGGCTTTTTCTGGAAGCTTTCGAAAGCCCCCAGTAGTTCCCTGGTTGAAAACCACTTCTCTGTTATGGCCAAAGCAAGTTACTTTTGTTCACGTTAGTTCAGTGATTTCAATGGACATCTTTTATTCTGACCAAGGAATTGTTCTTGTGTTCAGCATCTTATATTTGATGTATTGTAATCTGAAGATTTACTGTATTTCTGCTACAGTGCTCTCGGATCAGTTTTGGCTGACAGCGTCTCCAGCATCACTTCAGAAAGACTCCAGCACAGCGCAGATGAGACATGATGCACGAGACACACCGCCTGGTTCAAATCAGGGTAAGGGTTATTATTGTACTGTAAAGTATTACAGTAAAATCTCACTGTTTAGCACTGAGTATCATTTAACTCTTCTATTAAGCATGATTATAATCGAATGCTCTACTATCACGTGTCTGTGTGTGTTTGCAGATGAGCCGAACATTAGAGTCAAGCATGATTCTGAAAAGGGTGAATTTATAATTATTTGTCTGATCAGATATTGGTGGTTATACTTGTCTGGGTGTTTGACTGCATTTAATTTTGAATAATTAACTATGCATTTTATCCGACTATGAAAGTTAGATATATATTTATATATATATATATATATATATATTGTAGAGAAATATATACAATTATATATTGTATATGACATACAAGAGCCTCTTGGGATACTTCTCAAGTGAGAGCACAATGTTTACCTCTCTTCCTCCAAGGAGGTTGAGGTGGTCAGCTTGGCTGCTGGGCGGAGCAGCCCCAATTGTGTTCCAGCTCCTTATTCGGGGAATGTCACTCCTACTCGCCAGAATCGGAGTCAGAGTGACGCCCGGGCAAGACGGATCTGCGGATCGATAGTCTTCGGCCAGAACGCCCTGATGCCAATGGTCCAGGGCCTTGAGGGCCGGCCCCTCTGGGGAAGAGCGGTGTACACCGCATTACATGGTGCCCGTCTCTCCTCAGTGCCCTCAGGAGATCAGTCTGCTAACCCTGCCAGTGTTCTAGGGCACAGCGGTCTCCAGCGAGCGCTTCTCTCAGTCTCTTCCGCCCAGAAATGTAGCGGAGATGGGAGGCTCGCCACCCCTTCGGGGGTCTCTAGAGCAGCTAGATCGGCCGTCCCCTGCCGGTCCTCCGCTCCAGGGCACTGAGCTAGCCACTCTAAGTACACCAGAGGCATACAATTATACGAGCTTTTATGTAGATAGCGTCAAATCTACATAGACTAATAGATAAATGAACCCATTAAATGGGGTTTAAAGGCTTTGTAAGACCAGTTTCTTATTCTAGCACTCTCTAATCTAATCTGATGCGGTTTCATAATCATTTAAACATTAATTTCAGCGAATTTGTCCACTGTGTCACCATCGAACACAACAACATGTGAGTTTCCTTGATTGATTGTTATTACTTCACAACTATATCCTCTCAACCAACATAACTCTTTTTCATTTTGCACACATGCTTTGTATTATTATTTCATCTGTATTATAATCATCCATTTAACAGTAATTTGCCCATTAATAACATGTAGTGTAACTCTAATTCTGTGGGTTCAATAGCTTTGGCTGTAACATCCAGTACAGAAATCATAACAGATTCGATAACCAGTAAGTTTCTTTCCTTCTCATAATTTCTCTTGACTTATCAAACGTTTTGATTGTCTGGCTTTACTCATCTAAATGTGTTCCATTACTACAGATATGTCCAGTCTTAGTACCCATGACAGCCACAGGTTAACAGATCCTGTAAATGGTGAGTCCTCAGGTCATCTCCTCTGATTTATAACATTACTGTAGCCAAAACACATTGATTGATTTATTTACAAAACCTCAGCATCCTTGGAATCGACTACAATTACTGATACAGAACCTGCATCAGGTAAATACTAATAAATGTATATTTATCTAACTATATATGGTCTTAAAAAAATCCCAATTCACATCTAAGCTTAAAAAGTTGATCAATTAATCTATTAATCAGTGTTCAGCCAAAACAAATGAATAAACATGCTGAATATAATACAGATATGCTAATGGTCAGGTTTTTCTTTATAGTTTCCCCCTTAATGACTGAAGGCCCTGAAATCAAAAAGTACTCAAATACAAGTAAGTAACTTTACTCGGAGGATGAGTTAATAAATGCAGCACATTCATTGGAAACCGGATGGCACTGAACATTAAATACATACATTAATGCAACAGTGCATTTCTTGTTAATCTTTGATATCTTTGTCTCACACAGAAATGCTTTTCTTCATTGCTGTGGTTGTAAGTGGTGGAGGAATTGTACTGACTGGACTCGTGGGCATCTGTTTGTATGGATGTACACGTACGTGTAAAGAAACTGACATGTCTTCCTTATGGCTTATAGTTAGATTCTAATTGAACAGATACATGTTCAGCTTGACAATTTGTTGTTTCTTTCATTGCAGGAAAGTCAAAGGCAGAGAGGTAAGGATATATCGGAGTATATTTTGAGAACACATGTAAAATCATTAAAGGAATAGTTCACTGAAAAATTTTTTTGCTGAAATTTTACATCATCAGAACAGATTTGGAGAAATGTAGCATTCACTTTTCCACTAATGGATCTCATTTTCTCATTCTCAAACAGTTGATAAAAACATTACAATAATCCACAAGCTATCCACATGACTCTAGTCATGACATATTGTGGAGTTAAAACCATGTATTTGTAAGAAACAAATATAGGCTTCTGGCCAAAACATGAGATTATAATCCATGATAAGACTTCCTCCAGTGTTTTGCTTGTAAACAGTGCTTGATTTGTGCATATTTCTCTCCTGATTCAGACTAGATGACATGTTTACTGCAGAAAGCAATATCATATGAGTACATATGTACTGTATTTTAGTCAGAAGCAATGGTTTTAAGTTAAAAACATCTTAATGATGGATTTATTTATTACCAACAGTAATACGGTGGAGTGGTGTGGGTTACTTGTGGAATATTTTGATGTTTTTATCAGCTGTTTGGACTCATTCTGTTGGCACCCATTCACTGTAGAGGACCCATTGGTGGGCATGTGTTGTAATGCTAAATTTCTCCAAATCTGTTCGAATGAAGAAACAAGCTCTACAACTTGAATGTTGAATGTGAGTAAATTGTCAGCAAATAAAACATTTGGGCGTGAACTACTTCTCTAAAATGAACTGAATGAAAATTCTATTTGTGAAATCTACTAGGATTTGGATTGAATTCAACAAAAACATGGTACGTTTTACCCCCAATTTAAGCCATTTCTTACTCAAAACATAAATAAAGTCCAAGGTTTGCTGCATTGTAGGACTTTCTTCTGTGACCAGTTCAGAAACTGTAAGTATTATCAGTTTACGTTTGTTAGAGCAACTAATTGGATCATTTAATATTTCCGGCATTTGAATAGATCACTCTTTGTTATTTAGACCGGAGAGGAAGATGCAGTGCTTTATTCAAGCATCAACTTCATGCAACCCCTCTCAACCCCAGGTAAAGAGTAAAGCAAGTCCCTCTATATTATGCTACCATCATTTTGTCAGTTCTCTCAAACAGTTACATTTGATAAAACTATATCTTCATCTTAGTTTGATCTCTCTCATAGTCATTATTTGATATCTGATGTGTCATGTTATGCAGGAAACACTGAAGAATCAAGGCAAACTGAGGTAAGTAAAGCAGTTGGTTACACATCACACATCAGTTATGTTCATATTAAGATTTAATTTTCCTCCAGGTTGAACTGAATCATTTGTATTGCACCATCCACACCGGCCATCTCCAGTGACAGCAGGAGTGTTTACAGTCAGCTGAAGGTTCACTGAAAGAATACATCTTTCCCTGCTACTGTTTTCATGCAGGCCAGAGCTGATCGATCTGCATTTTAAACAGGATTTAGTCCTCTGTAGAAAATACATGTCAATGTTATTGTAACTTCTGCTTCTTAATTTCATCATCTTAACCTTTCAAACCTGTGTCATAAACGTCTGACTGATTTCGGGTTACTTGTATTTTCTGTAGTTTCACACGTACATTATAACCACATCAGAAGGCACACAGTATTAATATGCATATTTTTAAGCAATAATAATTACCTAACAATTGTTATACTGTGGTATTGCGAATGGCAGTTGTATTGATGAACATAGAGGCACTCATATTTTGTCCTGTTGCTTTGTGTGAATATTTTACCCGATGTTCATTATTTAAAGCACCTCATTTGTGTTTCTCTTCTGGTTCCTTTTGTACTTTTATCCTGTTCCTCAAAGTTATGTCTGAAATCTCTTCGAAGACTGGAGTAGTTGAAATCAGCTTTGCAATCAGGAATACAATATATTAAGATTCATTTTAAATTGGAATAATATTTCACAATGATACGGTTTTGTATTTGTGATAAAAATAAATGCAACCTTAAGCGTGCAAGAAAGACTTTTCAAAATGTAAAACAAAAGATTCTCTCAAGCCCAACCTTTTGAATGGTGATTTACTTTAGAAATAATTGTATTTTATGTTTGTATAACTTTTTAAATCACCATTTAAGTTTGTTTTCTTCTTTTGTTTTTGAATGACTGAAAACAGACTTCCATCAGAATGTAAAACAGCAGATGTGTTGTTTGTGCCGCTCCATCTCTGCTCAACCACAATGGTGTCCTGTGGCTTAACACTTCAGACAAACACAAACAATCGTGAGACTATTGATAAATTGACCTAATTAAAATGATATTCTGAACTTCCCTTTAGCATCAGAAAAATAAAATGTTGCTGATCATTTATACTTCTGTGTCATATGTTTAATTTGATACAAACCTGTGTGTTTGGTATATCGTGTATGTTCTGATGTGGTGTGTGTCTGTACGTCAGTTCATCACTCTTTCATGTGTCGCTGACATGGTGCTGCTCATCCTCCTCATCTTTACACTCTTTCTGGGTAAAACCTCAACGTAAGTGGCCATTTGAAATATGTCAATTAATATGAATTTCACATCAAGTGTCTGCTCTCCTCTGCTTTAGGAGAGTATGCACATTATCTTTAATATTTTTAACTGTCACAACTGCTGATTTAAGGTATTATTTATAAAATAACACAATAAACATATAGCAGAATAATTCAGATATGACAAAATATGCAGAGCTGTACTTTGCAAAATCAACCCATTTTATTTATTTAATAAATACATCTTGATTTATTTTTGTGTTTAGTATTCAATTTAATTTAGTTTATTTTATATATAATAAAAGGGGTTTATTATAGCGTTGTAAAATCTCACTGTTTAGATTGTCATTTATGAGTTACTATATTATAATCGAATGCTCTACTATCACGTGTCTGTGTGTGTTTGCAGATGGCGGCGGACATTAATCAAGCATGATTCTGAAAAGGGTGAATTTAGAATTATTTGTCTGATACCAGGATCAGATATTGGTGGTTATACTTGTTTTCTTTCTCTTGGAGATGAATATCCACAATTTAAAAAGATACAATCTCACGAACAGTCTGGAAAAACACAGTGTCGTTTCGGTCTTGGAATATGAATTTTCAAATAATCTGAAGTCAGTCAAGAATAAAGAAGTGAGCTGCAGTTATTATCCACAAAACACAGCATTTGAGCGATCATTCAGTGACAAGATCAACCTTACAGGTCTGTACTGTTAATAATATTCACCACATTAAATGCTAATTAATTGTCAGACTTTGTCTTACTCTGCCTTTGTTCCTCACCCTTATATGGTCCTTCCTGTTCCCCATCATTAGTTAATCGGTCTCCGTCTGTGTCTTGCACACACACACACACACACACACACACACACACACACACACACACACACACACACACACACACACACACACACACACACACACACACACACACACACACACACACACACACACACACACACACACACACACACACACACACACACACATTATTGATGCCTACTTGGGAAAATATGTAATCACCTGCAAAAACTGCAATGCTTCCAAATTACTGGTCAAGAACGAAAATTGTGTAAACAGCATAGAAATATTTAAGCTGACACCCCCCTCTGCTGTCTAAAGCAGGAATTGACAAAGATGTCTGTGATATTATAGCCCAATAAAGTATGTACTCACAATAACAATGGAATTTGGACCCTCTTCAGTTTGCCTATCGGCCAAATAGATCAACTTGACGATGCCTCTCAGGTACTGCACTCCTCCCTCACTCACATTGACAGCAAAAATGGCAACTATGCAAGGCTGCTTTTCATCGACTATAGCTCCGCTTTCAATACTATAGTCCCCACCAAGCTGGCTGTTAAACTCTCAGACCTCGGCATAACCTCTTTACTTTGTGACTGGATTCAAGATTTCCTCACCGCCAGACCTCAAGTGGTGAAAGTCGGCCAGTTCACCTCCAACTCCATCACTCTGAACATAGGAGCCCCACAGGGCTGTGTCCTGAGTCCCCTGCTCTGCTCTCTATACACTCACGACTGCGTGTCCTCTCACAGCTCCACTTCTAGAGTTAAATTTGCTGATGATACTGTGGTTCTGGGCCTCATTAACAACAATGATGAGGCCGCAAACTTGGATGAGGTGGAGAGACTCACATCATGGTGCCAGGACAACTGTCTCTCTCTGAACATGAGCAAAACTAAAGAGCTGATCGTGGACTTCAGGAAGAGACATCAGAGGCCCTACACCCCTCTTATGATCAGTGGGACCCCTGTGGAGAGGGTGAGTAGCGTCAAGTACCTCGGTGTAAACATCTCCGAGGACCTGACATGGACTACACACATTCAGACTCAGGTTAAGAAAGCCAGGCAAAGACTGTACCATCTGCGACAGCTGAGGATATTCAGGGTCTCACCAACAATCCTGAAAACTTTCTACTCAGGGGCCATAGAAAGTGTACTGACTCAGTGCATCTCAGTGTGGTATGGTAATTCCTCAAACCAGGACTGCAAAGCTCTACAGAGAGTCGTGCGCTTAGCTGAGCACATCTCAGGGTCTGCTCTCCCCTCTCTGCAGGACATCTACCTCAAACGCTGCAGAAGCAGAGCTGCTAAAATCATCAAAGACTCAAATCACCCCGGTAACCATCTTTTCTGTTTACTGCCATCTGGCAAGCGCTTCAGGAGCATGATGGCAAAAACTGAGAGACTGAGGAGGAGCTTCTTCCCTCAGGCCATCAGGCTCCTTAACACAAACTCAGTTTCATAAACATTTACAAGACTCAATTTATTAACATTCACTATTCTCATCATCCGTATTGCTGCTATGTGTACATACCCGGTACAACCCGTTTGCACATCCCTCTTGCACATCCCTGTTCATATTACTATTTATTAAGTCCCAGTATACTGTTTTACACATCTTATTTGTTGTACACATCTTATTTGTTTTGCACTTTTTATTCTACTGCACATTTTACTCTTTATTTCTCTTCTTCTTTTTTATTTATATTTATATATATGCTCTTGTGTTGTGTTACTTCTATTTAATTTTAATTTTTTTGTATTGTCCACTGAGCGGACTTGACTTGATTTACATTTCACTTCTGATTATACCCTGTATAATTTAGTATGTGACGAATAAACAAACCTTGAACCTTGAATTTAACTATTTTCTTAAAACTGTACTGTTCTAAATTTTAGTACTGTTTAAGTAAGTTTTAAAACCTTTTTTAGTAAGTTCTTTCTTTTTTGTATTTTTTATTAAATCATTAGCTATGTCAATGACAGAAACCAGAGCTGTTCAAACAGTTCAATCTAGTAAAGGTGGGGTAGGTGGAGAGGAAAACAATAAGCTAGCGTTAAAAGCACAAGATCTCACCGTCAAACCACTCTCCAAACCACAAGTCCTCCTGTGCACAGGCAGACAAGCCTTAAACAGAAGATGTCTTGTTCTTGCAGCTCCAGCTCGACCATAGTTGTGTCCTGTGGCTTTGAATGACCTCAACACTTCCGAAAAATACTACAACAAAAGCTATTGGGAGAAAATAAGACTTAAATATGACATTTATATTCAGAGCTTCCCTTATCATCAGAAAAAAAAAAATTGTTTGTGTTTTTATTTATTTGGTTTGATATCCTTGAAGTTGCCTAACTAATCATTATATTATATTGTGTTTAATATTACAGAGATTTTTTAGGAATAGGTTCCTTTCATTGCTTGCTACTTCCTCGTGTATGTTCTGATGTGGTGTGTGTCTGTACGTCAGTTCATCACTCTTTCATGTGTCGCTGACATGGTGCTGCTCATCCTCCTCATCTTTACACTCTTTCTGGAGGTAAAACCTCAACGTAAGTCAGTTTACATTGTTTTATTAGCTTTGATCTCATATCATATCTTCTCCTCGGCTTTAGACACATTTTTGTCTTTAATATTTGCTCCGTTATCTGTCAGAAGTGCTTATTTTAAGTACTACCAACATTTACAAAATAGTACAATCAATATTTAAAGCCCAAATAACAACTGCAAAACATTTAACAGTGCCCAAATAACAACTGCAAAACATTTAACAGATATAGACAAAATACGCTGGCTGCGGCATATCAAGCAATTTGTGGAAAAGGGGACGTGATGATGGGGAAAAAATTTGATATGTTTCAGTGCGTATGCTTTACATTATTTTAAAATGCATACACGTGTATTTGTGTTACAGTATGTCTAAACAGTGTATGCTGTTTGTTCTGCAGTTGTTTGAGTTGTTTAAGTTGTGAATAAACACAAGCATAAAAGCCACTGTTATTTTAGGTGGATGACTTTCTTACTGGGTTGTAGTTTTCTTCTAGCTGCATGCATGAATTAGATGCGTCGACAGAAATAGCTTGTAAAGGTGATATGTCACAGCAGTAGTTTTGGATTTCCTCTGAACCTCTGCCTTGTTCTTATCAACCAGTGGTTCTTAACCTTTGACTTGAAGGCCACCGATTGTCCAACACAACATTCAAGGGCCCTATTACTGGCTATTTTCTCTGGTATTTCGGTTTTATGCATGACAATGTTGCTTGATTTTAACAGAAATAATTAGATACGCTTAATTTTGTGATAAGATTCAAGTTTTGTTTTGTTTGTTATTATTCATTAACACTTGATTTAATTGTGTTTTTAGTACATTAATTTCTAAACATTTTTTTTTATTATTTGAATAAGTTTAAGTAATCTTTTGGCTTTTTCTGGAAGCTTTCGAAAGCCCCCAGTAGTTCCCTGGTTGAAAACCACTTCTCTGTTATGGCCAAAGCAAGTTACTTTTGTTCACGTTAGTTCAGTGATTTCAATGGACATCTTTTACTCTGACCAAGGAATTGTTCTTGTGTTCAGCATCTTATATTTGATGTATTGTAATCTGAAGATTTACTGTATTTCTGCTACAGTGCTCTCGGATCAGTTTTGGCTGACAGCGTCTCCAGCATCACTTCAGAAAGACTCCAGCACAGCGCAGATGAGACATGATGCACGAGACACACCGTCTGGTTCAAATCAGGGTAAGGGGTTATTATTGTACTGTAAAGTATTACAGTAAAATCTCACTGTTTAGCACTGAGTATCATTTAACTCTTCTATTAAGCATGATTATAATCGAATGCTCTACTATCACGTGTCTGTGTGTGTTTGCAGATGAGCGGCCGAACATTAGAGTCAAGCATGATTCTGAAAAGGGTGAATTTATAATTATTTGTCTGATCAGATATTGGTGGTTATACTTGTCTGGGTGTTTGACTGCATTTAATTTTGAATAATTAACTATGCATTTTATCCGACTATGAAAGTTAGATATATATTATATATATATATATATATATATATTGTAGAAATATATACAATTATATATTGTATATGACATACAAGACCTCTTGGGATACTTCTCAAGTGAGAGCACAATGTTTACCTCTCTTCCTCCAAGGAGGTTGAGGTGGTCAGCTTGGGCTGCTGGGCGGAGCAGCCCCAATTGTGTTCCAGCTCCTTATTCGGGAATGTCACTTCTCGTACTAGCCAGAATCGAGTCAGAGTGGCGCCCGGGCCGAAGACGGATCTGCGGATCGATAGTCTTGACCAAACGCCTGATGCCAATGGTCCAGGGCCTTGAGGGCCGGCCCCTCTGGGGAAGAGCGGTGTACACCGCATTACATGGTGCCGTCTCTCCTCAGTGCCCTCAGGAGATCAGTCTGCTAACCCTGCCAGTGTTCTAGGGCACAGCGGTCTCCAGCGGGCGCTTCTCTCAGTCTCTTCCGCCCAGAAATGTAGCGGAGATGGGAGGCTCGCCACCCTTGAGGTCTCTAGAGCAGCTAGATCGGCCGTCCCCTGCCGGTCCTCCGCTCAGGGCACTGAGCTAGCCACTCTAAGTACACCAGAGGCATACAATTATACGAGCTTTTATGTAGATAGCGTCAAATCTACATAGACTAATAGATAAATGAACCCATTAAATGGGGTTTAAAGGCTTTGTAAGACCAGTTTCTTATTCTAGCACTCTCTAATCTAATCTGATGCGGTTTCATAATCATTTAAACATTAATTTCAGCGAATTTGTCCACTGTGTCACCATCGAACACAACAACATGTGAGTTTCTTTGATTGATTGTTATTACTTCACAACTATATCCTCTCAACCAACATAATTCTTTTTTATTTTGCACACATGCTTTGTATTATTATTTCATCTGTATTATAATCATCCATTTAACAGTAATTTGCCCTTTAATAACATGTAGTGTAACTCTAGTTCTGTGGGTTCAATAGCTTTGGCTGTAACATCCAGTACAGAAATCATAACAGATTCGATAACCAGTAAGTTTCTTTCCTTCTCATAATTTCTCTCGACTTATCAAACGTTTTGATTGTCTGGCTTTACTCATCTAAATGTGTTCCATTACTACAGATATGTCCAGTCTTAGTACCCATGACAGCCACAGGTTAACAGATCCTGTAAATGGTGAGTCCTCAGGTCATCTCCTCTGATTTATAACATTACTGTAGCCAAAACACATTGATTGATTTATTTACAAAACCTCAGCATCCTTGGAATCGACTACAATTACTGATACAGAACCTGCATCAGGTAAATACTAATACATTTATATTTATCTAACTATATATGGTCTTAAAAATCCCAATTCACATCTAAGCTTAAAGTTGATCAATTAATCTATTAATCAGTGTTCAGCCAAAACAAATGAATAAACATGCTGAATATAATACAGATATGCTAATGGTAAGGTTTTTCTTTATAGTTTCCCCTTAATGACTGAAGGCCCTGAAATCAAAAGTACTCAAATACAAGTAAGTAACTTTACTCGGGAGGATGAGTTAATAAATGCAGCACATTCATTGGAAACCGGATGGCACTGAACATTAAATACATACATTAATGCAACAGTGCATTCCTTGTTAATCTTTGATATCTTTGTCTCACACAGAAATGCTTTTCTTCATTGCTGTGGTTGTAAGTGGTGGAGAATTGTACTGACTGGACTCGTGGGCATCTGTTTGTATGGATGTACACGTGCGTGTAAAAAACTGACATGTCTTCCTTATGGCTTATAGTTAGATTCTAATTGAACAGATACATGTTCAGCTTGACAATTTGTTGTTTCTTTCATTGCAGGAAAGTCAAAGGCAGAGGTAAGGATATCTGAGTAAAATCATTCCACTAATGGATCTCATTCTCTCATTCTCAAACAGTTGATAAAACATTACAATAATCCACAAGCTATCCACATGACTCTAGTCATGACATATTGTGAGTTAAAACCATGTATTTGTAAGAAACAAATATAGGCTTCTGGCCAAAACATGAGATTATAATCCATGATAAGACTTCCTCCAGTGTTTTGCTTGTAAACAGTGATTTGTGCATATTTCTCTCCTGATTCAGACTAGATGACATGTTTACTGCAGAAAGCAATATCATATGAGTACATATGTACTGTATTTTAGTCAGAAGCAATGGTTTTAAGTTAAAAACACCTTAATGATGGATTTATTTATTACCAACAGTGGTGGTGGTGGAGTGTGGGTTACTTGTGGAATATTTTGATGTTTTTATCAGCTGTTTGGACTCTCATTCTGTTGGCACCCATTCACTGTAGAGGACCCATTGGTGGGCATGTGTTGTAATGCTAAATTTCTCCAAATCTGTTCGAATGAAGAAACAAGCTCTACAACTTGAATGTTGAATGTGAGTAAATTGTCAGCAAATAAAACATTTGGGCGTGAACTACTTCTCTAAAATTAACTGAATGAAAATTCTATTTGTGAAATCTACTAGGATTTGGATTGAATTCAACAAAAAAAACTGTTTTCAATTTAAGCCATTTCTTACTCAAAACATAAATAAAGTCCAAGGTTTGCTGCATTGTAGGACTTTCTTCACCAACGGCCAGTTCAGAAACTGTAAGTATTATCAGTTTACGTTTGTTAGAGCAACTAATTGGATCATTTTAATATTTCCGGCATTTGAATAGATCACTCTTTGTTATTTAGACCGGAGAGGAAGATGCAGTGCTTTGTTCAAGCATCAACTTCATGCAACCCCCCTCTCAACCCCCAGGTAAAGAGTAAAGCAAGTCCCCTCTATATTATGCTACCATCATTTTGTCAGTTCTCTCAAACAGTTACATTTGATAAAACTATATCTTCATCTTAGTTTGATCTCTCTCATAGTCATTATTTGATATCTGATGTGTCATGTTATGCAGGAAACACTGAAGAATCAAGGCAAACTGAGGTAAGTAAAGCAGTTGGTTACACATCACACATTAGTTATGTTCATATTAAGATTTAATTTTCCTCCAGGTTGAACTGAATCATTTGTATTGCACCATCCACACCGAACCGGCCATCTCCAGTGACAGCAGGAGTGTTTACAGTCAGCTGAAGGTGCACTGAAAGAATACATCTTTCCCTGCTACTGTTTTCATGCAGGCCAGAGCTGATCAATCTGCATTTTAAACAGGATTTAGTCCTCTGTAGAAAATACATGTCAATGTTATTGTAACTTCTGCTTCTTAATTTCATCATCTTAACCTTTCAAACCTGTGTCATAAACGTCTGACTGATTTCGAGTTACTTGTATTTTCTGTAGTTTCACACGTACATTATAACCACATCAGAAGGCACACAGTATTAATATGCATATTTTTAAGCAATAATAATTACCTAACAATTGTTATACTGTGGTATTGCGAATGGCAGTTGTATTGATGAACATAGAGGCACTCATATTTTGTCCTGTTGCTTTGTGTGAATATTTTACCCGATGTTCATTATTTAAAGCACCTCATTTGTGTTTCTCTTCTGGTTCCTTTTGTACTTTTTATCCTGTTCCTCAAAGTTATGTCTGAAATCTCTTCGAAGACTGGAGTAGTTGAAATCAGCTTTGCAATCAGGAATACAATATATTAAGATTCATTTTAAATTGGAATAATATTTCACAATGATACCGGTTTTGTATTTGTGATAAAATAAATGCAACCTTAGCGTGCAAGAAAGACTTTTCCAAAATGTAAACAAAAGATTCTCTCAAGCCCAACTTTTGAATGGTGATTTACTTTAAGAAATAATTGTATTTTATGTTTGTATAACTTTTTTTAAATCACCATTTTAAGTTTGTTTTCTTCTTTTGTTTTTGAATGACTGAAAACAGACTTACATCAGAATGTAAAACAGCAGATGTCTTGTTTGTGCCGCTCCGTCTCTGCTCAACCACAATGGTGTCCTGTGGCTTAACACTTCAGACAAACACAAACAATCGTGAGACTACTAATAAATTGACCTAATTAAAATGATATTCTGAACTTCCCTTTAGCATCAGATAAATAAAATGTTGCTGATCATTATACTTCTGTGTCATATGTTTAATTTGATACAAACCTGTGGTGTATGTTCTGATGTGGTGTGTGTCTGTACGTCAGTTCATCACTCTTTCATGTGTCGCTGACATGGTGCTGCTCATCCTCCTCATCTTTACACTCTTTCTGGAGGTAA